>QVOA01014746.1:0-15205 GCA_014825685.1 Pseudomyrmex cubaensis
ATATTGTACTTAAAGAACTTTAATACACACATTTAATTCAACAACTAAATTTTTTGCTCGATATTGACCTTTTCTGTACCTTATTTTGCTCTTTAAAGAAACTTTGTGTGTCAAACGTAACATGGAGCACGAACTAAAACAATCGTTCGTTCAAAAAGATAGAAATGTACTAAGTGCTTAATAATAAACGCATTGGTGATGCAAATAACTTTTCTTCATCTAACTTTGAGTCATTATCTCTTCTCAAATTTAAAATATTACCGAGAAATATACGAATGTCTGTTTGATGGCAAAAGAAAGATTTTTAGCTTTCAATGTATTGTCTTGATCATCAAGTGCGTTTATTATATACTGAACAATATAAATACCACAAACAAAAAATATTCGCGCGATACAAATCGGCAACAAATGCGAAACTCATGGCTGTCGAGTTTCGCAGTCGCGAAGTACACACGCGCGTAATGAGATGTCGAATGTCATTAAAACACGTGTTCAACGAAGGTTAAAACTTCACACCGAAAGATCGCCGGATCGACACAAACAAATGAGGGAATCGAGTATTTTCCAGAGAATTTACCTACGAGATGCACCTTAAATTTATTGTCATGAGAGATAAGCTTGTCAGTTCCTTTGTCGCGCGAGTTTGTGTCGACCGAGGCAACCCTTTCGATGATAATTTTTCTAACAACTGCGAGGGACGAAGTTGCTCCGCTGAAGGAGCAGCAAATAGAAAAAAATCTTTCGGCAAAATTATGTTTATGATTATTTACTTTAAGTACTTAATTTAAACTATCACTGTTGGTCATCCGTTCGCTGCTCCTTCGCTTTTCGTTGTCCTCGGCTGTAGGTATAGACAAACCGCTCGCGAATTCTGCATCATCGTCGTTACTTCGAATTGCGAGCGATTTCACAAACAAACCGTCGTTAATATTATATTGCCAATCGTTGCTATTGTCAGTGTCACTCGATCAGCAGTTTAAGCGCGTTTACTTGTAAACGCGGGATGCGCACTGAGCGTCGTTCATTATCCGTTCGCATCTTTATGTTTGCGATTCGGACAGTGATCGCCGTGAACTTCCCGATCGCGCTTAAAAGAGAATAAGCACGAGAACCGTCGCCGCGGTTTCGATACGCGCGCTAGATTTCTCTCAAAGTAAAAATTATGATAAAACGCGCGCGTTACGTTTCTCAAAAAATGTAAATTAATAAAATTTTGGTAAATTACATAAACGGAACGCGCAAGGAGAGACTCCCGGATTGACGGCGACTCCTGGAATCTCTCGGACGAGGCCTTTGCAACGAGGTAGGATGATAAACGTTCGGATGATACCGCTCTCATTAGATTAGTGGTCCCCACGGCCAGCGACGTGTGTCCCCCGACCGTTTTACTTGTTGTGTACCAGGTTCAGGAACTCCTCGCGGGTCTTAGGATCGTCCCGGAACACGCCCAGCATCGTCGAGGTCACTGTCTTGCTATTTATCTTCTGTACACCTCGCATAATCATACAGAGATGCCTGCAAAACACGTATGTAGAGCAATTTTTTTTCTTCCTCGACAATTAAACACGCGTGCGTGTTGTGAATTTATTGTATAACAAAGTCTTGTATAACAAAGTCTTGGATAAGAAAACTGCGTGTTATACCGTTAATTCCTCTGATCTTATCGTCATTCGATTTACAATCTCGAGCAGTAAGATTTGATTTAATGCTAAACTGCGATTCTCGTGTATAGCGAGTAAAATTTTCCAGCTCTTTTGAGAACAACAAGAGCGTCTCTGTCGCAAAATCACAATAATAGCTTTTGTTTGATAGATTTAGCATTTTGGCGAAATAAATCAATTTCGTGCAGCGAATCGGAGGACGGCGGAAGAGGACGGTTCTGATAAATTATATTCGCGGATCAGCGTCGTAAATATACAGCGTCGGTCTTAACAAAAATAGTATCGATAATGGTATTACGTGTTATCAATTATCGATTTGTCATTTTCGGGATCGAGACGCGGCGGGAAAATAGTGCTGAGAAATTATTCCTGTTGTGCATTAAATTCGGTAAAAATAAAACGTGAATACTGACAAAAATAGCGCGCCAATAACAGCACCGTATTCGCGAAATGTTACAAAAATAACGTTGATACCGACAAAAATAGATATTTTCCCGGCAATAGTGTTACGGGCCATTTCTCGTGATCTGATTCCCATTGTTTCCGAGATATTCCTGCGCTATTCTGTTATTGACGTCTCCGGTTATTATCGAGAATCGAGAAAAAAATGCGAAAAATGTAAATCAACGACATCGCGCGCACACGTGGCGCTGATTTCTTGAATTATTCACGATCACACTCGTTACGATACAGATTTTCGATGTTAATTGCACACACGTGAAGATTAATAACCTCCGACTATAGTCATCGAGGTGACACTCGCACATCCCCCGTCGGAGATTAATCGGTCCCGCCGCTAATGCGCGCGCCGTGTAGTAAACGCGCAAACAACCGGATCGTTATGTGAACGCTTTAATTATCGCAAAACTTCTCGCCACACACGTCTCGCAACGTTTGTGTGCACGCGGTTCGCAGTAGCACAAGGTCGTGTTCTTTTGCGGAATGCGATCGTTCCACCTGCAAAACATTATTCTATACTCTAAGAGTCCCTTCCCGGCTGCAGATTGAAAGGAAATCTCAGCTGGTTCAACGTTGTACAATATCATATCGCGATATTTCCTGAATCGTTTTGCAATCAATCCTCCACTGCAGATTTTTTGCTAATCTTTCGACTTGTTTAAAATCAAATACAGCACTTTCAATCAAAGATTGTTTCGTCGTTCTGATCGTGTGAATAATCGCGTAATTCAATTTCTTTTTATCGCGAAGCGGTCGCAAAACTATACATGCGAGAAGTGCCAAGCGCTCCTCACAGCGTTTCTTGACAGAGGAGAAATGTGATCGCGCTGCTCGGTACGCAAGCGGTATTATAAACTGAGCTTATTTGAGAAGTAAGAAATACATACATTCCCTCGACCACAACTGCGACTCCTGCAGGTTGCACGGCCTTCGTAACCGCCATGGCAATCTGTTTGGTAAGCCGCTCCTGGACCTGTAAGCGTCTGCTGAAGATTTCCACGATCCTGGGGGACAGAAATTTTTTTTTTTCCCTCAAGGTTATTTCCAAGAGTCATCGAGGAGAATCTCCCGTTTTAAAATTGAGGTCGAGTATTTACGCAAATACTATTCTTCTTTCTTTCCATTATCTAGAAACTGTCGTGTGTGCGCAATGCGTGCGCATTGTTGACGCTAAAAAGCTGTGAAAAAGCTAACGGCGTTTTCGAAACACAAGCGCTCGAAATTGCCGGGTATCGTGTAATAGTTTTCATTATCGGTCGTTTACTCGCTTTTTAAGTGGCGTTTAACAAGTAACCTGACTACGTTACGTGCGTGAAAGTGTGCACAGTCTTAGGAGAGAACCAAACTCATATAGTCTTGGCCTTACTTTCTGCTTTGTAAATGTCACTGATCAAGGCTAAGTCTTTAGTGCAGCTCGACCAAATTGCTGAGTATATATTTGAAAAGGAAAAAAATTAGGAAAAAAATTCAAACATAGTCTTTTTTTGTAAAAAAAAAAAAAAACACGAATAGACGCGCGAATCAATACGAGTCAATAAAAATACCTGGCGAGCTTGCTGAGGCCCAGTATCTTTTTGCAAGGAAGATAACCGATTGATACTTTGCCGTAAAACGGCACCAAATGATGCTCGCACATGCTGAACATCTCTATGTCCTTAACTACCACCATCTCGTCGTGATCCTCGTCGAACACCGCGTCGTTAATTACTTCTGCAACAAAAAGCCAAAGAGCTTTTATTAGTAACTTTATTCGCGTGGAATAAAAAAATATGTAAACCTAAATTTTGCAAACTAATCAAATTTTTGTTTTTCCCGCGTACGAATCTAATTATTTAGAACAAGATCTCGGAGGCAGCTTTAATTTAAAGGCAGAGACGTGAGGAGTCGTTGCCACGTGTATTGCTCTCCGGCGTCGCGAAAGAAATATTCTTTCGTTTCTCCGGACGGGGGCGGGTTATCGTTGTGATTTACCCGATATTGACCTACTTACTGCACCGAATAGATCCTGGTGGTGGTTGCGTGTACGTACGTACGAGCGGGCGAACGGTCGTCGGCTACGTGTCGTGGTAGAGCTAGATAATGGGGGTGCTCTCCGCGCGGTTTCCATGGCAACTTTAACAAGAAACACCTTCGCAATGACCGACAACGAGACGAAACGAACGTGCTCCCGATCGCGTTCACGGTGAGACACACAACCATCGCATTATACGCTGCCAAGAATTTCTCTCATTCGTGCTCGCAACTTGTGCGCGGGCATCGAAATAACTAACACACAACTTCTTGCAAAATAACGACATGAGAAAAGAGCGTTAATCCGATTCTCTTGTGTCACACAGAGAATAATTTAATTTCCCGGCGTGTAATTCAATTTTCTGATTTAATTTTATCCCGCTTTCCGGAAAATGCACAATTCCAGCGGGATGCGTCAACGTCTCACGCGTCACCGCTGTTGGTACAAGTGAGGCAATTTCCTTTTCTCCGTTCGCGTCGAGTACTCTCGCGAGTATAGAGCTCGATTTTTCGACTCGATGGCTCAAACGTGATCGGCTTTCGACGATTCGATTAACTTTTACAAGCTCCCTCGCTCTCTCGCGTCGTATCATTTTTTTAAATTTTTCTTCCCGAAGCAATACTTCTTCTATATAAAACTTTATCGATAAAAAACCCACACAGAACAAAACCCCCATTAGACATCTATCAGATATCGTACGGAAGCTGTTGACGTTCGATGGAGTTTTTGTTCTGTGTGCGGGAACATTTATATGTGTGTAAATTTGGAACTTATTAAAGAAAATTCAAAGAGTAGGCGAGATAAAAGCCACAGCGTCTGGAATTGTCTGTTCAAGAGAATGATTCGGTGGCGAGGGTTCGAGCTTTCATAGCGAAAGTGCCTCTCGTTTCGAATTCACCGGACCGTGTTAACCGTAAGAGCTTATCTCGAGGGTCTCTTCGAGGTTGTTCGAGCTAAGCCGAAGTGAATTAAAGGTCCTCATTTATCACTTCTACTTGCTCCCGGCGCGCTCGGAGCGATACTTGATTATCGCAAACGCCTCGAAAGAGAAATAGCTCGCTGACACGAGTTTCTCGCGAGCGATTTAAACGACGGAACGGGTGATATCAAAATTCACTGCTTCACATCGTTAAATTAATTAATTATTTCCAACAAAGCGCGCGCGCGCGCGCGCGAAAGAGTGATGCTTGCTGTCATTCACATTAGATATTGCTAAATAAAAACAGACGTGCGATTCAATAAATCCGACAGCAATAATCCGACTAGATCAGTGGCAGATCAATTAGCATCAGTATTTCAATTATTACATTTACTCATCATTTTATTTGTGAAACGTGCGAACACGGTTCTTTCTCCCCGAATCTCCGTAAATCTTGTAATTGTTCGAGCACATTTATATTGACGCTGTACGTCATGCGGAAGAAGAGGAAAAAGGTATATAGAAGGGAATTTTTCACTCAACTTGTGCCACGCGCGCGCGTTCCTGGAGAGAACCTCCCATTTATATATCAAGAGAGCTTTACGCTCTCCTTTCTGTGAATCGCACTTAAATCCCACCCCATCTCGTTTCCTCGGCGACTCTCATTCTTTTTCTTCCCTCTTCCTCGTCCTTCTCCACTCAGCAGAGAGCAGCAGGTTGTGTGAAAGTAAAAAAATAAAAAAAATGTGCGATACTCTCACGAGAGAAGTGAGACGCCACGTCTTTCTAATTCCGCGCCGTATTATTCGTATAATAAAAGAAATCTGGTTACCGCGACAGTTAATTACTGCATTGCTCTCTCTTTAAGTCTCGACTTTGGCGGCGATTACGCCTTTCCGGAACCTTGTTTTATGCGTCCCGGACTTTTTTAAATTCTATGAAATTGTCAGGCAGTGAAAAATGCGCGATACTGCTTTAAAAGCTCAATATGGATTTTGACAAAGTCACGCACCTCGCGCTCTTCGCGTATATGTTTTTAGTTCACATACGGTGTTTTATATTTATACCACTAATGGTAATGTAACAAATAAATATTTTTTAATAGATATACACCTATATATTCTTTTGATATAAAAATATTAATTATTTCTAAAGAACATTAACACGATTTAACGATTGAAAAATGATCTTGTTGGCCATGGATTGAAACGCGAAATGTGTCGTAACAATTCATTCCAATAATTGCAACGTTAGGGAAGGAAGGAAAGAGCAGGTAGATTTGTAGTAGCGGCCGCCGCGAGCGATCGGCCGCTATATTGAGCAATAATCGATGGACCGCGATCGCGTGTAATTGTCTCTTGTAAAATTCATTCCACACGGATCTTGTCTCTCGAACGCAACCTTGCATTAGCCATCAAATCAAGGCTGCACTATTTTTGCTCCGCCGTTCTTTTTTCTGCGTAGCAATCATAACTCCTGAACATGTCACAATCATGTATTCGCAGCGTGTCGTTCATCGAGTGATAAGACTCACCATCGAGACTCTGATCGTATCCCTTTGTGAAGAACAGCATCGCTTTTGCGGCACGTTCCGGAGTCTTCAGCAATCCTTGTCGCTCCGGATTTTCGCCCAACGAGCTCAGGAGCAGTTTGTAACTGCGAGACATCTCCGGTATCATGGCCTCCCGCGTTGGTGGTCGATGGTCCAGTTCCAGATCGTGATGGAACATGCATTTTTCGTGGCCTGAAAGCATATGCGACAAAAATCCGGGGTTATTTTAATAAATCGCTCGGAATGAAATCGTGAAATCCCGATGATCGACGATATACGTATCGCTTTTCTTCACGTGATGATCGGTATTTTCGTTCGACTATGACGCGTGGAGACTTTGGTAACATCTTTGTTATCGCGTGTCACGACCTCGGTGTCTCCGCGCGTCTTCGTAGTAGCGAAAAATAATCGACGCGTGTGGGCAATTGAATTGTTCGGCACTTATCGGCGCGTGAAAACTATATCGGCATTACACTTATGATCCGATTCAATTTGATCGAGCTAATCAATTGTATGTTAACTCACCAGTAAACGCGTTTGTACGACAACGCAACCTACGACACGCCGCGTGCAATTTATCTAAAGAGATAAGTTATCTAATTAATAAGAATAACATTCCCCTTTTCGCGAGTATTCTTCCTCCGTCTCATTGCACTCCTCGTTACGTATTTGTTGAAAGAAGTGCGATTTGTCATGTAAGAACACAATTCTTCTAGAATATATTACAGTTCGCATCTCGAATTCGCACGTAAGCAGCGCGTAGAAAGTGTTCGATAAAACAGCTATTCAGGGTTTCGTGTGCGCGCTATTATTCACGGACTCGCAAAAGCGATCGGATTTTCTAAGACGACGACGAGATGAAGACGAGAGAAGCGCGTATATTCTCCACGTTGTAAACTTAGTTACCACGGTCGCCCTAATGAACCGTATAATTGAATCCAGCGTCGACATTCGTGCGACAAAGCGCTCATTAGGGGTGAAATTGTTCAATTTGACAAGGACTTCATCTGATTATCGAGGTTTTTTTTTAATTACACGGATAATAGCAAGCGTTTTGACATTTACGATGTTGTGTACGCGGTAGTAAAATTTCATTGTCTTACAAAGTGTGTCGTAAAAATCATTTTTTTACTTCAATGAAATTCTTACATGTGCCATTTATGTGATTTTTGAAAGAATTATATTTTTCTACCGCAAAAAACTTTTATTTTAAATCTCTAATTATTATAGCGTGTGCAAGTTGCACCTGAGACCTTGTTAAAGACCTGAAAAAAAAATCCTCCATGCTGTATCTTCATTTTTGTGCGAGTTTGTGTTAAAAATTTCAAGACAGTGTCCTTAAGATGTGATATATTTTTAATAACAATATTACAAAAATTGCAAAATTGAATTTTTTGCTCCGATTTATTCTCTTAAACGACTGAAGCAATTTTTGAAATAGCGTTCTAATTGTTGTGTAATATGGATGGGAAAGTTTGGCGATTCATTGATTTTTGGCTGGAATTTCTGTCATCTTGAGCATCCTGCCGCACCTCGTGCATATTTTCGTAAGGTTATAGTCATTATCATAAGTGTACTCGACAAGATATGTCCATACTTGTTTATCGTTTCAAGATCAGCGTGGTGTATTTAATATGAAAATAGAGAGCTAGAGATAGATAGAGAGAAAGAGAGAGAAAGTTTCAGCTATTTCATAAAATTTAATGCGTGATAAAACAAACACGTTGTTTTTTATTTTGTAAATTAATAAAGATGCATCAGAAATACGTTGCAATTATTCGGTGCAAGTATAATCGATACTAATATAATTACACTAATCTAAAAATTAAAAAATAATATTTAACAAACACAAAGTGTTTCTTTAACTTCGAACAGAATATCCAATTGTTTTTTATTTTCAAAACTAGAAAAACATTATATTTTTCTGATATTTGAAGATATTGACCGTTAAACTAATTTATCTCAGGAAAGAATAAATAAAAATGATAAAATAATTCAATAAAAAATTACAAGATGTTTACTTCATTAAAGTAACATAACGTCTCGGAGCAGCTAGTTTGTATAAATTGAAAGAAAGTCTCGATTAAAATTTTTACATTTATTTAAATCTGACGTAACAGTATGACGAGATAGTACCAAACATTACGTCGTTCTGTTTGCATCTGCTAATCGTCTCAAAAACCGAAGACTAAGGCTTTATGACGAAACGGTGTTCTCCCACTATACAGAAGTTTCATTATCACTCTTACACGCAAAGCTTTCTGCATTTCTTTCAGAGAGAAAGGAGTATGCGCTTTGCTCAGCAAAAAATCAGCAATATTTGCAGATACGATTGACTGATTCAGTTCACATCGTGTAAAAGTTATATTTAATTTTGAACGTTGAAAACAAAACCTTGCGATTAATAATTAATAACAGAAAGATGTTTCTCTTTTAAGACATTTCTGTTCTTGATAGGAACGTGAGTTTTTTTGAGGTGTTTTAAGTTAGTATACCTTTCGTTGTGGATGTACGCGGTGTTCTTGGAGTCCCGGGAACTTCCAGATCACTATCCTCGATACTTTCGTTCCATGAAACCGTCCTTACTGATAACGGCTGTTTAATCATCATCGGCTTGTCATCCTCACCGTCGTACGAGTTCAGTTTCGCGCACTTATTCGACACTCCGTTCATGATTGACGATTCGCTTTATTTCGTTTTGACAATTGTTCGTTCCTGTCCGATTCGAGGAGATTCGTCTGAGAAAATCAAGTCGTATTGTGAAAGAAGAAATCGAAGAAATAAAAGATCCGAATTTCGAAGTGTCAGATGCAATGCAGTTTTGTATAAACGCGCGAGTTAGTTACAGCTAATTTGTTTCGAGAGATTAGATATGTCATTACACTCCGACACAAACTTTTGAATGCTTAAATTTTTGACATGTAGCGATAAATTTAATTTATTAAAAATTTCCACTACTTGACATCACTCGCAACCGCTTGACATTTAACATTTGTCGCAACATTCACCGAGAAAAACGTATACAGTTTCCAAATACGCAAAAATAGTTTACTCGACGATATTTTTCGAAACGAAAAAAAATTTTAATGCTGTTCCTCTTTCGCGATAAAACAAATAATTTCTATTTTTTATTCTATACATGCGAATTAACTTTCTCTCAAGAAGTTCTTCGCGTCTGACACTTCTGTTTTTTTTCACCTGATGAAACTTACTCGTGGTACAAGGAAAGGAGCGATGATTGACATAAAATGCGAGAATTCGGAATAGTTGCGTATCGACCGTGCGGACAAAAAGAATAAAAAATAATCGAAGCGAGCCGGCACACACCGCGTGCGACTGCTCGAGGAACGTGCGTAAGAGCCGCAACGCAAACGTCGACAGGCGGAGCGCGACTGAAGCGAAGAGAGCTGGAACTCTTGTGTGGAATGGACCGACCGGTGGCGGCAAGAGCAAACGTCATCCGCGAGTCCTGCCGAAACGATATATATGCGCCGCTGTGTCTCTCTCTCTCTCTTTCTCTCTCCCTTCCCTTCTGTTCGTCTATTATATGGTTCTCCTCGCTGATATGTCAAGAGCCAAGAAGTGGAGATTGCGGTGAGGGGGAGGGATAGATGATTTTCGTCTCGGCGATGTTTTTGCAGACTGCTTTATATTTTGATCTGCTGCTTTCCGTTTATGCATCGATTTTTATTGTTATATTTCAGGATCTCTTTTTTCTTGTGCATTTCCCTCGGTATTTGCTGGTGATTGACAGTGAGAAAATGATTTCGCGGGGGGAGGCGAGATTACCTGATCCTTTCGATTCAAAAGTGTGTCAGAGAAATTTCTTTTTTGTCCTCCGTTTATTCTCGTCTATTTTTTTTTTTTTTTAAATATATCTTGTAGTAATTTATTCTCCGCATTTAGTGTTGCAAAAAACTCATACAAACGTTATGCAATCGTTCAAGTCTACAAAGAGGACCGATAGAAAATTTTTTAGTGTTTTTTACTGTAATCTAAATATTCGGACTAAATAATATTTTGGGAAATTTTGACAATACGCGGAGAAAACTAGTTTTGATAATCTCAACCCCCTCTCCACATCAGGGGAATCCCTTTGACTTTTTTTTATGACGTCGGTCTTAAAGTGCATTCAACGTATATATACCCATCATACGAACTGATTCAGGGATTTTCCGTCTTGGAGGGAGGAAGAGGAATTCCCATAAAAGATGATAAAACACTAAAATTTCGCAATTTAATATTCCTCCTTTTACACATTTTCCTCTTTCATTAATTATTTTATAAAATGATGTCGACTCGATAATCGACAGTTTCCGCTGTGTGTAAAAATGCGGACCTTTGACTGTAAATTTACGCAAGTCAAGACGCCAACGATCAGGTGTAACGGAGCGAATCACGGAGCGATATCGCAATGACGCATGCACGACAAGCATCCCGCGCGTATTTGTGAGATCGAAAGGAAAACAAAATATACGAGGGAGGCAGGTAAAATGGGTTTTGCGAAAGATCGCCGAGTATTACCTGGAAAGTATCTACGTCACGGGTGAATCCCAACGTCAGACATAAACCGGTTCTCATGCGCGTCGCGCACTGATTTTTTTTCCAACTTGCGAGAAAATGCACCACACATCATATTCGCACTATTTTTCTTTGCTTCTTCAATTTTTAATTCCTTTCAACCGAGTGAGTGATAAGTTAACAGATCAGTTGTTGACGCTATATCCGTCAAATTACTTATCTATCAAACTTTGAGTTTGTTTTTGCGCGCTGACACGCGGGTAACACAATTACGTAACATGCGTTAGTTCGATTGTTGATGAACTATTTACTTTGATAATAATGACGAAATTTTCGCTTTCCCAATCGAACGTTTCCGTCAAAGATAATAGAATTTTCGTGCACGACCGAAACATCCTCTTAAATTCTACGAAAACCATTAGAGTCGCGAACGTAGTCACGAAAATCAAGTTTCGCGTGTTGTTGCGCGTGTAATATCGACGCGTTTTCATTAAAAACTTGGCGCGAGCGTTAAAAGTTCTCGGGAAGGCTATTTCTCGAGACTAGCAAATTGGCTCCCGTCATTTTATATTGTACGTAGTTTCTTCTTTCGGCTGACTTCTCTTCTAACACATCAATCAGAACAAACTCGCGACAATACAAAAAAGTAAAAAAAAATCAGTCACGCGATTATAGCATGTAGTATAATCTACATTGTAAGTGTATTCTGATGTGGGAAGTACTTGAGACCAGTTTTTGTCTCAAAAGGCAGACCTTCATAGGAAATGACAGAATACACGCTACAATGTTACATAAAATCGTACTACTCGTTACGTGTACGTAAAAAAAAGAAATTATATATACTAGATGCATAGCTTTGATATCGCAAACGATGATATCGGAATAAACTTTGTAAAATAGTCTGTGTCGTGAAAAAAAAACAGAGAGTGTACAAATATCTTTTGCGCGTTGTACAAATCCGAACATTTTTTTTTTTTTTTTTTTTTTTCTCGTACGTACCATTCTGCAACAGACAGCCGCAAGTGTCATTCGTCAGATACTTCGGCATCCTCTTGTGTCAAATCGTCGAGAACAGAGGAAAACCGCGTGTTCTTTTCTCGCAGATACGACTCTTGCGAATGTCGCCGCACGTGTCCGAGTAGTAACAGCCAACGGAACTGAAACGTCCTAATCAATGGAGCATGCAGCACTGTTTCACGCTTTCGATTAAGGAAGTTTATATATCTTGTTCTCGGAAGGACATTTGGCGCGTGTCTTTCTCTCTTTCCGAGGAATTTTAACAGGTAAAACTCTTCTGTCAATTGTTAGTTCGTTTAATTGGCTGAAAATTTGCAGGAAACAGAGATGCAATTGCACAGTGAAATATTACATTTATTTACGTGGTAAGTTTTTCACAGCAACTATCTTTCTTACCTTTTACAAGTCAGAAAAAATGACGATACATTTGCACACACGCGATTAAAAAGTGGAAAATCTCACAAGAACAAATACAGAGATTATGTCGGTGGCAAATAATTTATCGATACTTTTTAACTGTGCATAATTGTTATCGTCAGGTTTTTTTTGCCCTCCAAGAAACCATGTTATTCAAATGTATAAAAAGTTTATTTAAACAGATGATTTCTCATCAATTTACAGAAAACTATGCGTTGCTTTAATTCTACAATACAATAAATCAATATAATCAGTATAAATATATTTTTGGATACGAAATTGTGCGAAGTTAAGTAACATTCTAACATATTATAAGTAAAGCAAACTTAGTTCCCTTTTACAAGACTATTCCTCTTTTCGAATTTTCAAAATTGATCGAAAATATGATCTTGACAGATATAATTTTAACAATACTATAATCAAGATAAAATAGATAAGATGCTTGAATATCTTTCGTGCGGAGGCCGCGATTTTTGTCCTCGTTCGATTTTGAGAGACGCGACGGTTCGATAGAAACTGAGAGAAAAAAAAAGAATACCGTGAAATAATGTTTACGCGGTAGTGGTCGTCGAGCAAACCGCGCTTTGTCGTAGTGCGTTTGATTGTTTTTGCGAGAAATGCGACCTTCCGCAGACACAAGAGCGACAAGAAGTCGAATAAATTGTAATTTATTCTATAAATTGCGCGTGTAACAAATACGACACATATTTTTACATTTGAAATCGTAAAGATGATTAGAACAGGTTTTACCGATGAGGAAAATCGATCGAAATGATACTGTGAATCAGCACATTGACTAATTTCTGAGATTTCTACGGATATTCTGGTTCAACTTTTCCTTTCTCGTGATTTACGCGCATAGAAAGATAAAACTTACACACATTATTTTACTCTTCGACATAACAAACTCCGAAGCCAATCGAACAGATAGAGATAACGCACGTCTGAAAACGTCATTTATCGACGAACTCCGAATAATGCTGATTGGATGTCGGATAGAAAAATTTTGATAGAGATTTTTAAAATTTCCTATATAATAGCCAATAAACTTGAGAACTTCGTTAACAAATGTAATTGTTCAAAGAGAATTGACAATTCAAACACGCAGTACAATTTGTATATGTGAAACAAGCAGCACTTGATTGGTGAAACCGTGGTGCACATCTAAACAAGTGTAAAAGAATTAATGCGCGAACAAAATATTTATAAAAATATTGTTTCTATCGTAGATAATTTATATATATGGATATTTTTTATAATTATATCGGCAATAAAAAAAGATACGAATCACATGTAATAAGTTTATTCTAAACGTAAAGGTGTATATATATATATATCATTTTATATAAAATTATATGTATATAAAATAACGTTGTACCACATCTAATCATTAAAGACATAGATACATATAAACTTCAAGTAAAACTTCCTTCAACAACACGCAAATATCGTAAACTATTTTACGTCTAACAATTGACGTCAAGTAATCCTAACATTTGATACAATGTGACAAATATTTTCACGTGTAGAATCACAAACTTGTAGTATAACTCGTGTTTTTGTAAATTATAAAATAATAAGTAAATATTTAATTATGATATGTAAATATTTCAGATCTCAATATTATGTGATAATCATCACACAGTGTTCATCTTCTTCAAAACGAATAAGTACAATAGCATTTTTTAGTTTCTCTTTTTTAGATACATCGTTACAAAATATCACTTGCATAACGTTGTTATAATTACTAGTACACTCAATCTTTGTTGTAGATTAGCTTGTAATCAGTTATATATGTTTTGAATAATTTTCTCTTGGAGTATTAAGAAACATATGTGTAAATAATATGTAAAGCGTGTGTATCGTTTATAATAAAAAACTAACTATACTAAAAGTTTATACTAAATAAAAGTTGTAATATCAAAATCTTCATTGCAAAGCGCGGTAGAAAAAACGTTACAAAAATATTTCAATAAAAATTAAATTACAATTAATAAAGAATCTTATATTAAAAATTATATTGTTTTTAGAAAGATCTCTGACATACTTTTATATTTCGGTAGATGAGATTACTTCGAACTTAACATTATTTTTAGTTAACTGCTCGATTAAAGAAGTTTTACTGAACGCAGCTCCAGGAGGAAGTACTCCCCCACTGTAAAAAATACAAAGTATGTTCAGTTAAACTAGAATGTACAATTATAAAACGAATCACTTTCCAGTTCTTACATTAAATTAATTATTAAATTCTCACTTAAATCGTCAAAACATATTCAACATAGCGGTGATTTGAAAATCACATCAGATTATTAATAAGTCACTTACTTGTCAGGCATTTTGTCCGCTTCTGTAAGAATTGTAATTGCCGATAAGACTAGCATAGTACATGTTGCGCCGTATGCTGGATTAAAACCGCTAACTTTTGTAATCACTTTTTTGTTTGGCGGACCTGTATGCTTGTCAGTGGGTTCGGGCAATTTTTCGGTCCATCCAAGAGCTATGCACGTTACAGAAAAGGGTGAACGTTCCAGTGATTCTGGGTTAGGACCTTCACGAGTCACATAGCCCCATGAAAAGAAAGCTGGATGCTACAAATACCGCGTTTGATTATTTCATTCTTGTTCATAAAAGCCGCAAATTGAATTAAA
>QVOA01014747.1:0-13270 GCA_014825685.1 Pseudomyrmex cubaensis
GCGGTTGTAGTGATGTAGCGTTAATATAGTGTTACACGGAGTGTTGGAGGGAGTGCAGCAGGACTATAAAAGCCGACGGTCGATACGGAAGATCAATCAGTGATTCACATGGACCTCAACGACACGGAATCTCTACGAAACGCTAGAATTTGGGTATTAAACCAAAATAGAGAAGAAGAGAATAGACCGGACACTCCAAGTACGTATTTTTCAAGTAGATCAGAAGACGATTTGGAAGAAGCGAATAGTCACAACGTCTATTCGTATTATTATTGTCACAATCAAGAACACGGCCTACAGGTATACGAAAGATATTTAAACGATGTCGAGCAATACAAAACAGAAATTCACAACTTTATTGCGGAAATCTTGGGTGAATCTAGACACGATTCAACAATGGATGGACGTAATTCAACGCACAGTTCAAGACGATCGTCTAACAGACGACGAGTCGCAATGGTTAGGGGAATTCGGATTTACTCTGAAGGAAACGATGAACCTGAAATCATCACAGTTGAAGAGCTTCGCCAAGTGCTCTCTGACAAATTTCATCACAACAATATATGACACAGAATTGTTCACTCAATTTATGAAAGAACCGCTCCTTACGACCAATCTGACGACAATCTTGCTCGAGCATTTCAACGCGCTTTTCTCGGAACAATTTTCATCGTGGGCAACCACGGAAATCACTACCACATCATCCACGACTGCAGCTGGGCAAGCAATACTTGCAGATGCGCTCGGATTAGAGCCATCGAGGGAACAGGATCCGACTCTCAGTCTGGAAGAAGATATAGACACAATCGAAAAGTCTCTAGCACCAGCGCTTGGTCTCTCGAGCATTGGATCAATCTCATCCTCTATCTCGATTCGAAAGGACGCAGAATTAATACAATTGAAATATCCGGAGATATCTGGCTTCGCTATTATAGAGGTATGGTCTAGTGGTTTATGTTTTATCAATAATCATAAAACTCTTTACCTTATAGGTCAATATCGGTCACATTTCCAAGCTTCAACATTTGGATTCCAACGAGGCCTGGAAGGCTTACGACTACAGGACCAAGTTGATAGTGAAATCCCCCGTGGACCATATTCATATCCTGGCTATGAAGCTGATCAAGAATGTGACAGAGCGTTTGAAGAATCGCACGGATTTCAAAAAGACAACATTTCGCATTCCGGACAAAGAAGCAACGAAGAGACGTCAACAATGGCCTCGGGATCAGGAGGACGGCAATCAGTCGCCGGGACCAAACAAGCGTCAAAAGAAAGGCAATCGCTTCTAAAGTTTTTGCAGAAAATTATATTTTCTCCGCCTAAAGCAATATTCACATCGCGTGTATGGTTGCAATGTCCATATCGATATATGGATAAACGGAAGACATATTTTCAGGTAACATTCGAAGAATTAAAATTATTTTATGTCGATAAGAGTATCGGAGAATTGTGGTTACATTATTTATCGTGTGACCCATTACAATTATATTTCGCTAGAGAGGTTCGCGATACATATTATTATTCTTTAACAGATAGTATTAAATATATGGAATGCCTACTTAATTTTCAATTTGATAATAGAGTTGAAGATATTTACTGATTTTTTATATGATTTATTAGATATATTAGATAAACGTAGACCTAAATGCAATACATTTTTTGTGCTTGGTGAACCGAATAGTGATAAGAATTTCTTTTTTGACGCAGTAGTACATTTTTGCGTTAATTTTGGAATTATAACAAACTGGAATAAGCATAATCAATTTCCGTTACAAGATTGTATGAATCGACGAGTGTTATATTGGAACGAACCAAATTTTGAGGACGGCGTAGAAGAAACATTGAAAATGTTATTTGGCAGCGATCAATGCGGAGCGCGAATTAAATACGAAAGAGATGGTATTGTACAACGAACACCCGTTATTGTGTTAAGTAATCGCGACTGTTTTCCTAAGAACCAGGCGTTTAGAACGAGAATGATTAAATATGAGTGGTTTCAATGTAATCAACTTTCACACCTTGATAAAAAACCGTTTCCATTGGCATTTTCATATTTATTAGCTCGTTGGAATATAATTAAGTGACAGGAATATAATTATGTATTCAGTTCTGCGAATAAATATCTTTTATTAGAAGATATATTACATTAAATAAATGGTGCTGGTTTCATATTATCTGGTACATGTTTATTTTTTTCCTTTTCTATATCCAAGGATTGTGTAATAGATCGGTAATCAAATGGTTGTTGCTGCAACTGCGTCGACGGCGCACTGGTGCTCGTTAATTGAGATTGTAAAATACTTTGTAGATTGCGTTCAACCGATTCAAAATTAGGCGTAGTTGTTGCATCTCTGATTCTCGGTTGTACTCGTCCGATTCTAGTTTGCTTTTGCCCTTCCGTTGACATGCTGTTGAATA
The DNA here is from genome assembly GCA_014825685.1 of Pseudomyrmex cubaensis. Classification (NCBI taxonomy): domain Eukaryota; kingdom Metazoa; phylum Arthropoda; class Insecta; order Hymenoptera; family Formicidae; genus Pseudomyrmex; species Pseudomyrmex cubaensis. The sequence continues at coordinate 2,422 of QVOA01014747.1, forward strand.
TTAACAAATACAAGAGAAACTACACAATAAATAAAGATAATATATTAACTTACATTTAAGATATAATTCCTTTGTAACATTAGGTGAAATATTCAGCGGGTCTTCTGGTAGATCCGACAACGACGAATGAAGATTCGTCAGCACTTCTTTCCACTCTTTGTCCGCTTCGAGACTCTCCGAAAGACTCGTCAAACCGGTTGTTTCGTTGCGAACGTCTGAGATTTGCGTCGTTGTGTCGACGGTCGGTGAGAGAACTGGCAACGTTGCTCCGAATGTTTGTTGGAACATGACTAACCAGGCCATATAACGGGTGATCCTCAGAAATGCCATATTGAGCATCTATATGTAGATTTGGATGATGATTAAATGATAATCCAGAATAATACTTTTTATTGTATTGTGGTGGATAGAAATCGGGACTATTTGTGTGAATACTTTGTCCCCAATGATAGGCGCTATTTACGTATTCGTGTATTATAATTTCAGTATCAACGGCCCAATAGCAAGCGGTGTTCTGAAAGTCTGTGGTGTCGCTTCCTGGATTTATAGCAGGAACCGCTGTTATGCCAACATGTATTTGCGGTTGTGCGTTGCCGTGTACATGTCCAGAATGCCAATTATAATGTTCTTGCAATTCTATTGTTTGTAATATCGATGAAGAAAAAGAATTCTGCCATTTATTAATTTGCAATACATCGTTTTCATTAGCCGCATTTTCATATTTTCGTTGAACGACATTGCCTTCTCGCGCACTTGCGACAGGTGGATCGCCAACCAAAGTCGTAAGATCAATTTTTTGACTTTGTGGTGCTGTTTTAAAATTATGTTTAGATTGAATCCAGTCTGCTGTGCGTACATCATGCAATATTCCTAATTTTGATTTATATGAATAGTTTATTACATCTTGACCAATAGCTGAGTTTATTAAAAACCGATCAACGTGTCTGTCCATTATAGGACTACCATTAGAATGTTTAAATAATCCTGTATCTTGTCCGGCTTGTCCGGGTGTTGCGGTAATAGGCGTGTAATAAAAATTGAAATGTCGAGGCACTAGATTGACGCACGAAGCTCCTGTACCATCACCACCATATAATACTTGCAATAAGTTTGTTAGATCTGGAAATGTATGCGAGGTTACGCTCATGGGATTTGTAGCATCTGGCGTATACGTACGATTCTGACCAGGAATACATAAATTTAAACCAATAGCTTTTTGTCCTATTGCAACGAATTCCGATGTAGCCCATTGCGATTTACTTGTGTTTGTTTGAAAATTCATGCGACAACCAAGAGGACGTACACGAGCATTACATTGTATAGCGACGGACTTGCCTCCGAGAAGCAAGATTCCGTTGGATCCATATACATCATTAAACAATCAACAGGAATACACATTAATGGAGTTATATAATCGATATTATTATTAGCAACTAGTACTTTATTTGCAAATCCGTAGGAATAAAATATCCAATGTTTAGAATACGATCGAGTGATATATTCCGTTTTGGGATTACGAGGAATATTTACAATCGTTCCAACACCGGCACTTCTTCCAGATCCGTGTCCACCACTCGATTTACTCGTAACGCCGCCACCCTGCAATGGATTTGCAATCGTTTCCATAGTTTCCACATCCATATCAGCCATAGCGGAATTAATAAGATCGTCAAAATCGTCGTCAAAGTAAGATTGATGGTCTGCTGAAGTCGAAGGTTGCTGTTCGTCTCTACGAGTTCGTTTCGCAGGATTACTATTTCCAGCGCGATCGTTTCCGTCAGATTGTATTTCGGCTCGTTTATTAGATTTGCCATGCATTCGAGACGAAGACTGTTCTTTTAATATATCACCAAAATATAATTTTTGAAACTCTGCCCAAGTAGTTTTTGTTCCTTTTTGTTTTTCACTTTGATATAATTTAGATAATTCTTTTAACGCGTTTTTATAATCACTTTTTCCTCCATGTGATATGGGATATTGTTGACCAAACACACCTTCGTATGTACGTTTTGCTTGTAAACCAACAGCACCTAGAGCGCTGTGCCAATTCCAAGTATCTTGAAAATCTTGCGTAAATAAGTCAACAGCGTCTGCATCAGCGTTCGATATATCATCTGGTAAATATTCGTAACGTATATCGTGAACATTGGCAATCAAATCGTCGTGATCAACAGAAGAGTTTTCGCGCAGGGTATTTCCCGGACCGAGATAGCGATGTCCTGGTAGACGAGGCATACTGAGTCCGCGCCACTTCTTCTTCGCTTTTATATGCTTCTGTTACTTCTCTTCCCAGTTCCACATCTGCCGCCATATCCTCGTTACAATGAATACAGGTTATAACTAGATAGCGTTGTTCCAACAATTGAACCCACGCTAATAATAAATTTCTTTGTATTGTTAAAGATAAATCTTCTATATCTTGTAATTGTAACGTTTGTTTATCTCGTAAAAAACAACGTTTAGCCGCTTCGTATAACATTTGTATCATTATCGACCGAGACGCCATCACTGATTGATCCTCCGTATCGACCGTCGGCTTTTATAGTCCTGCTGCACTCCCTCCAACACTCCGTGTAACACTATATTAACGCTACATCACTACAACCGCCCTGCAACCGCCCTGCAGGCCGGTCTCATGGCGCCGGCGAAGCCGACTGTGCCGACGATACATTAGTAATAGCAAGAAATGATAACCTACAGGGGGATAACCAATAAGTGTCGGAAAAAGTAAATTGTGCTGTAGAAAGTGTATGTAGCAGTGTGAACAGCTCTTGGTCTACGGATAGCGGCAGACAAAACTGAAGCTGTGTTTTTCCGGAATAAACACTACACTGCACAGATAGCTCCGGTTGTTATCACGGGAGTGATGGTTGTCCCAATTTTTCTGTGGCGTGTAGTTTGCTACTAATTTTATGATTCTATATGACAGAGTGTGGGACTCGGTATGGAATTGCAAGAGAGGACACACACCAAAAGAAGATGTCACTTCGAACCCCTTTCTAGAAGAGGAGGTTCCCTTCCTCTATGAGAAGGCACAACTAGACATGAACGCACTGTATGCTTTGTTTGAAGTATTCGGAAATGCACCTGTCGCAGCGGTCAGAACAAAGTATCATCGTGCGACTCTTTGATGATTTGCTCTCTGACCTGATGGAGTATGATGTCGACAGACCACCTAGGTTGTATCAACCATCATACTTTGCAGCTTTGCAAAGTGTAAGAGCTGACTTGAACCTAACATTAAAGTCAGTGAAACCTTTAACAATGGGTGCAGCAATAAAACATCTAGCTGTACCATTGTACAAATCACCCGGCACTATCCTATAAATTACAGGATTTTCCAACCAAGGATGACGCCTCAGCACATCCTGATACTGCATTACGGATCAGACGTATGTGGTATGATGTGGAAGCTAATAGCTTAAGAATAGCGCGGAATCGCCTTATGAGAAAAGAAAATCGAGCTGGAAAAAAGACTAGAAACGCGATTACCCCGGTGTTTAATCAATGGTTGGATCGGCCACATGGAGTTCTTACCTTCCATTTAACCTAATTGACTGGCCACGGGTACTTCAACACCTATTTACACCGAATAGGACGAGCGCCAACTGATCTGTGTGCCCATTGCGGACGCGCACAGGACATCTTATCTTATATGTGGGAGGATTGCCTGGAGTGGGATGAAAAGCGCAATATACTTCGGTTGTGAATGGAATTGAGGGACGAGCTACAAAGTAAGGACAATTGGAGAGCAGCCCAAAGATTTGCAGACTACGTAATGCATAACAAAGAGGAAGCTGAAAGGATGCGATAAGGACAACCGGCGGCGGGACAACGCAGGAGACGCAGAAGATGTCGACAGCTACCAGGATGCGGAACAAGAAAACAATAAGAGTCGTAGATAAATGCATGTGTGTAAAAAATTAAAACATTTAGGTGATCTTGGGTGGCTTGGAGAGGAACTAAATCACTCATTGCACAAGAATACCTAGGACGTGGTGGGAAAACGAGGTGGTTCTTGCCTTTCAACAGAGGAAAAAAAGCAAAGAATTGCGCAAAGCCTGGGGAATCCGGGCAAGACATGCCTTGAGCGTACGCCGGGATTTCCCACTTGAGGGCATAGCGGACCACCAAAGGGTTTTAGTGGGTATGCCAGAGTGGTTATGTGGTATGCCAAAGAGGCATACACACTAAAAAAAGTCCCACATAACCACTCTGGCCTGCCTTCCATCTAAGTCAGAGTATCCATAAAGGATTCCCCTTTGTAAAAAAAAGGGAGGGGGGAGGCGGGTTAAACCAAGGCACTTGAAGAGGCAATATTCTTCGCATTCTTCGTTGGAGCGTTAACTAGTGAAGGGTAAGTTATTGATGATTTTAACACGTCTCGCCTGCTACTGTCGTGCGCTTTTCCCTTCGGTATCAGTTAAGCCTAAGTTGCTGTTGGACTGCCGGATTGCTTTGTGTGTCTTTTTTTTTGGAATCCGGTGGAAAGGTCCGTAGCAGCAGGAGTTGGTAGCAAGCGAGTACTCTGTGCATCTTTCCTCTAGTGCCCATTGCACCCCTCAGTGCCAAGCTCCGAAACAATTAGGCCGGGACACACCGGATGACCTCGTGCGTCTTTCCCTTGATGATTCACCGACCGTTGTCGGTGCGGGCGTGCGATCTTTCTCTTCGCACCGGAGACATTTCGCGTGTGTTCACTTGATGGCAGTTCGAGTTGAATCGAATTGATTTTGGGACGTGAATTCTGTTCACACATTCTTCGGTAAACTCATATATGTTAATAATATTTTAATATATGCAAAACTCTTTTCTTGTGCTTACAGTAGGTACGTGTGACGTACGAACTATCTGCGTACCGGTGAGACAAATGTTCTTGTCCTGTAAAGCCGTCAATTTGGAAATCGATAAATTATCTTTGTGTGAGACGTACCGCTACGTCACTACATATGAAATATATATGTATATGTACACCACTTTTTAATTTTTCAATATTCTTTTTAGATAAAATGGAAAAAATGGATATTGACAAAGATCTCGAAAAAGATCTAGAAACCATACTTCTCGATACAGAAGAAAACAAAAAATTAAAAGAAGAAAATAGACTTTTAAAGAAAAAATTGAAAATGTTAGAATATAAAATGGTAAAAGTCACACAGAAACAACAGAAGCCAAATGAAGAAGGATCAGTAGAAAAGCGTAAGTACATTTATTTTTATGTGTACACATTACACACACATACAACTTCTCTCTTATGTACAATTATTTATACATTATTATTTACGCTGCGTTCGGATATTTTTTGCCAATACTAGAAATCTATAGCACGTGAAGTATAGATTTTTAGTATTGTGAATATCAGAGCAAAGGTTTATATACGCACATTCTGCTTTATATTCTAAAAGATATTATAGTAAATATACAAATATAGTTAAATCAAATAATATTTTAATCTCAACTCCTGTCATTAATTTAGAGAAAAAGAGTTATGATCTTAACGATTTATTAAGTGTTATCTTTCCTCATTGGTGTGAATCCATTAACGATTTATTATGTAACACTTAAAAAGAATGATAAAATATTTAAAAGAGAATCAACAAAAGAAATACTTATCATTCATTTTCTATTATTTTCAGAAGATGGTAAAGTAACACCAGCAAACAAACTAAATATACGTGCTGTACCAACGACTAAAGTGTCAATAAGTGAACAGCTATACAATAAATGCGATATTTAATAATGGACTGTGTATTGAGAACAATTATTATACAAGTATGTGTAGAAAAGGAAAATCTAGCTGGCTTGGAATTGATGATATGCAAATTAGAAAACACCACTGGTCAAAAAATGCTACAAATGTTTATATTCTTTTCTTGGAAAAAATAAATAAATGTGTTAATTGTTGAGATTTAATTTATATATTTTAGTTTACTATTCTCGAAAAACTTATCTTAAAAAAAAAAGTAAAAACAGGCGCCAAGTACACGCACAAAACGTATTGTATTTAAACTATTACAAAATAGAAAATGTGATATCTCGAAAAACTTACCTTTTCAAAAAAACGTAAGGATAGGCACCAAGTACACGCACAACACATATTGTACTTAAATTAACTTAAATTAAAAATCTTAACTCAAACTTCTTCATTATTTAAATAAGTTTTAGTTAAACAAGGAAAATTTATTTTAGTTTACTATAATACTGCAAAAATTTCTTTTTCTACAAAACCTGATTCACAAAATAGTGATATCAAAAAGTAAAACATCAAGTAAACTGTTGTACGTTATTAAATTATTGAGAAACATAAAACAATAGGAAATATGAAATAATTTTGCCACATACTAAAAAAGATTCTTTCTCTACAAAAACATTTACAAAAAAGATGTATAACGTACGAACTATAATATACTTCTAAAAGTAATTAAGATAATTAAAAAGCAAAAAAAAAAAAAAGCAAAAAAAAAAGACTACAACTAAATGTTAAAAAATATTTATAAATTTATTAATTGTTGTCGGTAATTCTGAACTGCCTCGGAAGACTGTATCGACTTCTGATATCTCTTGTCTGTCGATTAATCAGCGCGTAGGTTTTGGTAATCCGCTGAATTGTTATCAGCATCGCACACATAAATCGAAATATCACGTGACATAACGACGATAACCGATCGAATTTTAATCGAGGTCCCTGCAGAATAGCTGACGCGTATGCGATTCTCTCGAAAATTTCAGGTAAAATATGATATGCCAGAAATCAATCTGACAGACGTCATTAAATTTGTCAAAAACTCTTGTCTAATTATACTAAGTTTGCAGTACAACGATTTAATAAATAACTAGACAAATACACACACACACACACACAAATTGTAGGTAATATATTCGAAGATGTTTTTAGAGTTTGAACCGTGTTGGTGTCATTTTTTAATTATAGATAGATAATATAATTGTTAATATATTACATGTATATAATTGTATAAACTTGTAATATTCAGTTCAAAAGCTCGTAGCGTTTCTCAACATAGAAAAAAAATTGGCTTTTAGCGCGTTTATAGACTCTTGCAAAGATTAAAGTTTTTCGAAAGATGAATTAAGCTGACCAATGCTGCAACGAGAGTTTACGTCGTGATCTCCGGACCGAGAAAATTGTTTTCGGTCAAACGAAACATTTATAAGCCATAAAAAGCTTGCCGTTGCATTCGGGTCGAACGATCTATTAAATTTTTATGAGCTTTTTGTCGGAAAACCTCGCAGCGTGTGTCCGGGCGGCGCGTTACTGAGAACGTGAGAACCGTTAGCTCTGGATTTTCAGTTATGCCTGCATATAAACGGTGCCACATAAAAATCTGATACGCGAGAAAATTATATGGAGTTAATTCCGGTCTCATTGAAATGAAAGATAATGAGAAGAAGAGATATTTTGCGCAATTTCATCATTTTTCACAGCGATAAAATGTTACGCACTCGACAGCGATGCGAGGAAAAAAGAAAGATAATAAAAATGAAAGAGAGAGAAGGAGAGAGAGAGAGAGAAAGAGAGAGAGAGAGAGAGAGAGAGAGAGAAAGAGAGAATATAGTTTCTCAAGTTCCGCTTAATCAAACAGTCGCGTGCATACTATTTGCCTAATAAATAATCCAAGTCTTTGTTCGCAAGAGATATCACAACTCGTGGCAATCTTATCGCGCATATTTGCGCGCGTAACTCGTTACAATCAGTGAGGGGATTCGCGGAAGAATGATTTTCGCACATCAATTTGTCAAATCAAATCCGAGCGGTTTATATTCGCGATGTAAACAAAGTGGTGCCGCAGTACTTTCTGGAAATTGGGTCTATTTCGAGAATGTTACCAGTGTTAGAGGAACAGAGCAGAGTAAAGACAAGGGTTGAAGAGCGGGAGGAAGGTATATAGAGATAGAGGGAGAAGAGGCGAAGGGATGAATGCATCTACGCTTGTAATGAACTTGTGAATATTTAGTGGGGTAATTGCCCTTCGTGGCGAGTTTCGCCCGCGTCTACCCACCCGCTATAAAGGGTGTCCGCCAAATCCGGAAGCAAAACCAATATCAGTCGGCCACCTGTGCCTCGGCTTGCACTTCGTCATACATATACGTTACGTGTGCGCGCATCGGCTCCACATATATCGATAATTTGATTTCCTCGGGGACACCGCAGGACGACTGCCAGCACCGGCAGTTTGGCCAGCTTCACTCTTCCATTCCGTAATGCATCGGCTATAGAAATTTTTTCTTTTTTTTTTTTTACATTCGCTCTAATTGAAAAGCGATATTAAACCGAAAAAAAAAAAAAAAAAGAAAAAAAAAGAAAACAAATACTGATGTGTAATAGCCCCTCCCGTGCAATAAATCTCGTGTATAATAAGGAGACATGCGAAAAAAGTTTCGCAATCTGCTGACGAACGAAGCTTGAGTCTCTCTCGTGAAGAACGGATGCAGCAGTTGTCATTTTACAAGCGGCCTATAAATCAGTCTGATGATCTAATGGATTGTTGTAACGAGATTACATTAAATGTTACATAAATCATTTTTGTGACGTTGTTGTTAAGGAGATAATTTCGCGTGAATTTGATACGAATATTAAATTTATTTTCCTCGGTAATTAGAAGCGACGAAATAATAAACGCAACGATTGTTCGTTCGCGCGGACGTGTGTTTTTGTAAAAAACGCGAATTCTCGCAGGTTCAGGAATAAAATATCGCGTATCAAAATGCATTGTGAAGTAAATCATATCAAAACACTGAATAAATGCATAAATGAAAGAAAAAGAGAGAGAGAGAGAGAGAGAGAGAATCCGAGCAGTTAAATGCTGAATAATTCGAGGTAATTTCGAGACGAAAAACTTTCATTTGCGCGAAAAGGCTTTTGGAAGTAAGTAAGGGCAGAATTGTTGTTAGGAGCTACGGGGTGTTGGCAGCCAAGCCGCCGCGTGCTGGTGTGAATTTCATTAAAAGGCAACGGAGGAATAAAGGAAGAGAGAGAAAGAGAGAGCGGTCCATCCGCGAAGAGAGGAATGAATGAATTTATAGTTTTTAATATTTGTTCATTGTACTGTCTCGACAAGAACGAAAACGCGAAGTGTCGGAGAGACGGAAGGAGAGAGGGATAAAGGTGTAAAGCATCCCCGCTTACAACTGCTTATTATTCGAGTTTCTCGCTAAAGGCGCCGTTCTTTCGCCAGATGGTAGATTAGTATTTTTATTCCGCCATAAGACGCGTCTGATGTAAACGCGAGATGATGCGAATCTCGCTATTTCGCTACTGCCTTAGTGATAAATTTTGACAGCACATCCCGAAAGATTAGATAAACGAATAAACTAAAAAATTATTATGACACGACAAAAAATCATCGTTTAATATACTGTTGCAAAACGATTTACAAATAAATAATAGTACTAATGACAAGGCAAGTCGGTTTCGAGCAAAATAGATATGGTCGATAATAAAGAAGATTCGAGAATATATTTTGTTAAAAATAATATAATAAAGATGCGAAACGTTTCAAACTCTTACGTGAGTCTTCTTCAGTCGCAAAAACTTACAGAAATAAAAGATAAAACAACAAAAAAATTACGATAAAAGATACAAATGAGAAATACAGAAAAATTCTTAAACGCGCGCTTCCGAAATCAGGGTTAGCAAAAGTCCGGTTTTTTTTTTTTTTTTTTTTTTGGAAAAAGTTTTCCAAAACAAATTTTCTTAAAAACATAAATAGGATAAATAGACAATATTTTCACCGATATTCTAATTCACAGGCAGCCCGATAGAGGTGTCCTATAATCCTAGCTACGATTGTGCGCAAGAATCTGCGCGTGAAAATAACAAATGAAAAGCGCGCGATCATACTTTGTTAGTCTCATGTAGTTTTTTACGCTATGATCGTAATAAATAACGTAAGAGTAAAAAAAAAGTTTGGTTGGCCGTTGTAACGGTCGGACGTGCGTTGATACGCAGTTGTTATTTTGGGACTTTTCTGGTGGCTGTTTTCACCGGATATCATAAGAATACTCGTATTAGTAATATCAGTCCTTTTACATTGTTAAATCGATAGTTTTTACACGAAAGACTTAGAATGGCGTATGGACTAGCCTAAAAAAACCCTCCTAGCCAATTTCGCCAAGACCAAGACCTAACGTAAGAATAGAGTTAATATGAGTGTAAAAAATACAGGAGGAATGCACAAACATGTTGTGTAAAGTTACTTTGAGACTTTCGATTAACGACATTCAAAAACAAAAATGCAACAAATGGTGCATTAGGTAGTGGAAAAGTTCAACGATTGAAACAATCTGCAAAATGTAACCCTAAAAAAAAAGATAACTTGAACGAAGATAAAGAAAAAAAATGAAGATGATATAGAACTTATAGAATAATAAGACAATGATACAGAGGAAACACTGGCCCACAGTGATCTCGCGGTCTAAGTGCAAGGGCTGCGAGTGGGAGATCCCAAGTTCGAATCCACACTGTCGAATTTTTCCGTTGTAAGATTATCTAGCAAAACAGCCGTACAATAGGCTTGAATTCGTGCGTGCGGCAAGGAATAACATGTTTGTTAGCCGAAATTGATTACGTGGTCCAATCGCTTTTCGACTGGTATCTGCGAGAGCGGGCATACAGCGTTTCATGCGAGCTTACGCGGAAAGTAATGATATTTCTCAGAAGAATCGATCGAGAGCCTTTTTCTGTATAAGAAGTAAGCAGCGTGCTACCTGTCCGTGGGCAGTACGATCGTGTGATATCGCACCGTTTCTTTGTTACGAATTACATTGTTACTAATTACTCACTTTATTAAATTGATTATTTTGTTAAATAAAGACAGTTTCTATTTGTTCT
>QVOA01014748.1:0-15673 GCA_014825685.1 Pseudomyrmex cubaensis
CATCGATAGGACAGATTTCTTTTGCGCAGATCGACGGTTGTACAGATTCCGTTTGCCTAGATCCCGTTTGCACAAAAAACTTTTGCACAAATCCCGATTGTACATAGTAGTTATTATTACATTTACGAAGTAAATATTTCGCTTATATCACACACTATAGTATATATGTGGGCGGGGGAGGGGCTCTGCCCCTCTCTCTGTATCCCTTCCCCGTAAAATCTAACCTAAACTAATCTATAATATGTCTGTGCAATCGGGATCTGCGCAAAAGTTTTCTGTGCAAACGGAATCTGTACAACCGTCGATCTGCGCAAAAGAAATCTGTCCTATTGGGATCTTCCCGAGCTCAACACGTCTCGCGTTAACATACTTACTTAGTAGTAGTTTCTAATATTTATGACGAAAAACATATCGAAAACAATATCGAATTTTGTAGTTAAGGAATTCTACGGTTTTAAATTTTCACCTTATATTTTTTTCTAATATTTAGTGACCATAAACAACATAATTTTCCAAATAACTGTGCAATAAACAAAAAATTCAGTATGTAATACAGTAGTGCCTCGCGTATTTGCCGCATGTTTTCCTCAATATCTCTCTGCGAGTCATACCTACAAATTTCTAGAAGTGCTTCGCATGTACTTATTAAATTATATGTAGGAACTGTCGATACAGATACACACATATACGTACAAAGCGTCGAAACAAAAGATACTAGATATATCATGAAAAACGCTAAAACGTACTGATAAAAAACAGCAATTCAATTTTCAGCATTTCTCTTTTATATATATATATACATGTACAATATACAAAATGTCCGATAATTAATGTGTACCATCTCTCTAGACAGGTAGAAGGAGTAAAACTTAGTTGAAAAGTCCTATACCATTTTGCGAGATTCGCAATAGTTATCGAGATCTTAATTAACAAAGATCCGCGAATAAGCATGCATCGGGCTGTCTTACGCGCGTAATCGAAAAAATAAGGAACTTCCACCTGCCAACGAGAGATTGTACACTAATTGTCAAACACGAGCGTAAGACAGCCCGATGCAAGCTTATTCGCAGACTTTTGTTAATTAAGATCTCAGTAATTATTGTGAATCTCGCAAAATAGTATAAGACTTATCGACTCAGTTTTATTTCTTTTATCTACAAGAGATTGTACACCAATTATCGGACACCCTGTATACTCAATAAAACGTGTAATAACAAAAAAGAGAATACATTATAAATACGAACATTAAGAAATTAATTCTTCAAAATGCAGTGTCTTCTGTTTTGACGCTCCATATCATCGATGTTAATTAGGTAGAATAATGATCATCAAAAGAATAATGATCATCAGCAGTTACAGGAAAATAATGACTTTTACAGACTATCTACTTCTATGCGATAGCTAATAAGCAGTTTGCTTTTATGGAAAAGCAGTATATTGATTGATTATTGCAGTACTTTGTTGCGCGTTAACACTTTTTTGCAGGCGTCATAAAGCATATACAGACTTTTTCTCTTGCAGAATTTATGAAGATGTATTTTTTTTTCGTTTCCTATCTCTGAATTTATATGTCGCGCTTTACTACTCCAAAATATATATGTTGTACACATTACAATTACTCGCACATCGAGATTCGCTGATAGTAAATAGGTACCTTAATCGTCCTGCGCACTCTTAATCGTCTCTTCTCTCTCTCTCTCTTTCCTTCCTTTCCTCCCTTCTTTCTTCCTTTCCGTCCTCTTTTTCTCTCTTTCACAGCATACGCGCGCGTGCATATACACACGCACATACATATTGATCCTCAATGGTAGATAGCGGTAGTAGCTGGGTCGTTAGCCGTATTGTGAGACAGCAAGCTTGGAATTGAAAAGCATCCATTTGGTGAAGGAATCAGCGGACAGGCCGGAGGGGGTTAAGGGAGGGCACAGCAGTCACCCGCAAGCAAAAGACCGTATCAGAGGGTAATCCTATTGGTGAATGCCGGTATTGACATTATCCCAGCGATGTTATCTCGGTCATTGGTCCGTTCGTGTCATGGGGCGTGGCACTGCCGGTTTGGGGATGGGCGTCGCATCTTTTGCACCAATTGCCCAACCCCAAACTAGCAGTGCCACGAAGCAACCAGAAAGCAACTCTCAGTTGCAATGGCGTAATGTAAAGGATCCAGCATGGCGGTAGTGACCCAACAATCCCTAGACCCTCCCTTGCATACCACTACATCACCACTGTATATATCACTTGCATACGACACTGTTTACAGACTACACACACCTATTCTTATGGATGTCACTCAATTTGTCTAGGAAAACACACTGCAGAAGTCGAAAGATCGATCAATCTATTAAACACTCTGCTAACAACTTCTCTTGAATGTTGATTCTATAGTAACGATGAGAAAAAAGTAAGTGACATTCTGTTTTCAGAAACTTTTTTGTATTTATTAATTATAGTGCATTTAGGCCCAATTTTTTCACTTCTAGATAAGTTCTCGATAATTTTATCTAAAAAGATAACAGGTGATAACAGATATCACAAATATCTTTATCCAGAGAATAGCTATCCGAAAGTATAAAGAAATCGGGCCTTATCTGACATAGTGCATTTATCTAATCTAAAATATAAATTTAAATTTAACAAATAGAGTATGACACGTGTGCTCACACGATAAAATATTTTGTTTAGATTTTTTTCTGTTATATTTTTTATTTCCACGTAGTCAAATAATATTTTGATAAAATCGAATAAGTTAAAAATTTTTTTCTCATACGTTATCAGATAATTTATCGTATGTATACCGTAAAAAAGGAGAAAAAGAAATTAGTGTATTAATATACTAGAAAAAAATAAATTAAATAGATTAGGTACATAAATTTATATAAATTACATAAAAGTCTTCGATTACTTTGACACAAGTATCAAAAGACTTTTATTTAACGCATTTATTTCTTTTTTTATCTAGGCAAATGCATCAGAATGAGTTGATAGAGAGTTTTACTGTCACCTAACAACAATCAACAATTGCATCGCGCTTAGAGAGGCGTTGTTTCCCGTGACAACATCTACTTCTTCAGTAGGAGTTAGTAGGCTGTTTAATCCGAAGTCGACGCAGAGAGTGGGAGACGCCAAGCGTCATTGAGAAAGGGTCGAGGGGTTGGCGCAGGCGTGTTGCCATCGCCGACGGGCCGGGCATCGCAGCAGGGTGCCACGTCAAACGTGGAAGCTATAGGTTAAATCCTCCCGCTCCCCGTTTTTGTCGTTTTTCCGGCTTTGCCTCCTGATCCCGCCTTCAGAAGTGCCGGTGGACCAATCGGCGAAAGGCGCTACTCGCCCGCTACCTCCGATAACACGGCAAGCGCCATGACGACGGCGGCAACGGTGGCGATGACGACGCCGACGTCATCTGCGGATGGCGGTGACTCGCTCCTCGAAATCCCGGATCGAGACGCTACAGATATCATACGCCAATCTGACATCGATGAACAGTCGTTTCGTCTGCGTGCAAATCTCGAAACAAAACATCGATTTCTATAGCGCAAACGTGAATTCTGTTCGATTTTTTCACTTTTTTGTTTAACGTTTATTGTTGGTGGTTTGATAATGACTAGGCTTTTTTGTAGTGCCTTGTGTATTGCAGTTCAATATTGATATCAATAGTGAAGAATAATTTTAAAAACTAAATGAGCATAGATTAAAGAAGATAAAGAAGTTAGTGAATAAACAGTGAAAAAAATAGTTTAAGTGACACAGTGCAAATACACAAGAGTTTATTATAGATAAGGTAAAAATATTGGTTTTATTTTTAGAAAAACTAACTCATATGTATAATATATACGTATACATATATTAGGCTGATAATTTACATCGGGTGATCAGATACTCGAGTATCTAAGTCGGTTTCTATTTTAAATTTGTTGGTATATTCAGGTAACTCTGAATACCTGGCACATGTCAAGAGTCCGTATTATATATATATATGTGTATTATATACTTATGTCCAGATACGCATAATATCTGTATTATAAATTATTCTGTACATATATTTTTCGAATAATTGAAATATCTTTTTTGAAAACATTATTTATTTTATTTTATTTTTTATTATTTTTTATTGACTGAAGAAATTTTTGCTAGTTTATATTATATAAGCTGATGATAATTTTTGTTACAGTTATTATTATTTTCTATTTCACTTTTCCGGATGTTTGAATGACACAAGATAGTTGAAAATATGCGTTCAACATTTAGGTTAGGTTAGGTTAGAGTTAGGTAATCGAGTAGCACCGCAAATTTGCAATAAGGTCATGTATCTATATATGTATCAGTAGCTCTAGTATATGTAGTATATGTATGTTAAAGTTTAAATCAAAACACATTCTTTGATACAAATTAATGTAATATTTAACACATTAAGTGCCACCATGGATTCAAATCTGGATTTGAATCTGGTTAAAAATGCCAAATTAGAGTTGAACCATTTTATTTTATACATTTTGTCTAATATTTAATAACTTGATGATTTTAATACTTCTGGCTCTTGTTTTTCTACGAAAAAAAACTCAACCGAATTATTTCTATCTTTATAACAAAAGTTTGTAATGAAAATTACAGCTTCTGTTTTTTGATGCTAAAGCATTGTCATACGTACTTATATAGACACTCAACATGATCCTTTGCATTGCATATATTAGAAAGACTCGTAGAAGGTGACAAACAGAACATTGTCAAGTATGATATAACTCGTAGTGGGCTTCCAAGGCCAGACAGACTACGAGTTAACTCTCGTAATTAATCGTGTTAAAAAGAAGATAAAAATGTTTTATACTACAGAGATAACAAACAAAATTAATTTACAGTTGTAAAATTATACTTTTGAACAAGTAATAATAGCTACTCTGAAAATTACTAACATAAATGTACTTAATATTTTAAATCAATCGAGTTAAATATACATATATATGGAAAAATTCAATTTATATTAATTCATTTTATAAATTTAAGTTTCAGAAAGTTTGATCTGCGAGCCGATAACGCGCGGCGCGAATGATTGAAAAGCCGCGATGAATGGAACACCGACTGTCACAGCTACTGAAGAACATCAGCATCCACATCAACAAACACCTAACGAAACATCATCGGAACATCCACGAAGTCCTACAAGTCCATTAAGCGTTAGACACGGTAAGTCAAAAACCTAAAATTTATTTGTTAAAGTTATTAAAAACTCTTTATTAATATAAACAAGAATATATAATAAAGAATAACACAAGAATTAATTTATTATAAATAATTAATATGATACTTTAATTTATATAAATATATGTTTTTAAACGTTCGATATTTATATTATTTAAAAGACATTTTGTAAATATAGTTTAGACATTTGTCTGTTTAGTCATTTTATAAGTATTTTTGTCGTTTTAATATTGTATATTTAAAAAAAAATATTTGACTTTATTACGCTCAATTAATAATCAATAGATAAAACTGAAAATATATCTATTGTATAACACTGTATCTATATTGTTATTAATATTAACATAAGATTTAAACCATAATATTTAAATGTTACATGTAAATAAAATATATGTTAAATACATGTTAAATATATATACATATATATATATAGTTATCAGTAACGTATGAAGAATATTTTTATAAATAGTACGAATTGCTGATTTTATTTTAAAAAACGAAAGATAAATCTTACATTCTCTTATATTATATATTACAATTGCATTACGTGTTATGAAGAAAATAATATGAATGCAATATTATAGATTTGCAATATTATATCCTATTATATGTTGCATTCGTATTATATATTTTTCTCATAATACGTAATACACAATAAAAGAGACAAGCAAAGTGACATCCAAAATAAGTTATTTAAAAAACCAAAATATACGCAATATTATGTAATATGGAATACATGTAACAGTCACATCCTTTTGCTTAAAAAAAAAACAAAAAAAAAGTAATCGAATATATCTTTATACAAAAAAAGTTATTTAGTGCTACAACACAATCGTGTAAATTTGTCAATGTACTTCGTACAAGATTAATTGTCATATCTCTCATATATAGTATAAAGAAATTATAACGTACATAATATCTGATTTATTTTATTACAATTAATAAAATTTATATATCAGTATACATATATCAGTATAAGATGTTCCACAATTACTTCAACATTTCTCGTAGGCAGATAGAAAAAGTAAACCTGAGTCAAAAAGTCCTATACCATTTTGCGAGATACGCAATAGTTACCGAGATCTTAATTAATAAAGATCCGCGAATAAGCATGCATCGGGCATAAGACGCGCATAAGACAGTCCGGCGCTCTTCGCGCGCTTATAGTGTTACTCGTAGCAACGTATGAGAGGAGCTAATATAACAGCATATACTATAACATATACATAATAAAAAATAGCCGAGCTTACGCGCGTAAGACAGCCCGATGCATGCTTATTCGCAGATCTTTGTTTTACTTAAGATCTCGGTAACTATTAAATCTCGCAAAATGGTAGGACTTTTTGACTCACTTTTACTTCTATCTACGAGAAATGTTAAAGTAATTGTGAGACACCTTGTATATCAAGTATAACTAAATAAAACATAATAATAATAATAAAACATAATAATAATAATAATAATAATAATTTATTTATAAAAAAACAATTTTTATAAACGAATTTTATAAATTTACAAGTACGTTTTTCGAATACAGATGATACTTTAATTTCAAATATAGATCGCACTTTAAATTCGAATATCAATGATACACACTACCACACCACTACACACACACAAATTAATATAAAGAAATATAATAACTTTTAGAAATGTTATACTTGAGGTAAAGCGCAGAACAGCGATTACTCTCACGCACATATTCAGTGTGTGACAACTATTCTCGTCTTATTTGTATTAATTTAACCTAAACATTTAATGTTAATAAAATGTATATTTATTTATTATAAGATATATGTTGCAATAAAGGTTAATTAAATATAGAGAAAATTATCTAAAAATATTACTATATTTCTTATACCTAAGTTAAAATTGCGATTGTTATCATTAAAATAACTAAAAACTAGAGATAAATGAAACCTTTAATTTTATAAGAACGTGTAAAAATACTTTGTGCCATGTGTTCAATATAAACTATTTTGTAAAGCTATGTAACTAGCACAATAGTAACATAAAGAAGAATATAATCTTGTATTTATTAATAAGCAAGAGCTGTGTAATTTCTTTTTTCTTACGCTAACTCAACAAAGATTTGATTATATATTTGATATGTATTAATTATATATTAGGATAGCATATTGGTATCTAGAGTATATATTATTTTATTAATATTGCTTTATTTTAAGATTGTATAATTTTTAAAAAAGTTGTTACATGATACAATTAATGATATCTATTTTTAGTTTTTATATAATTTACTATTTATTATAGATTTTTGCCAAATGTAATCTAACTTTTAGAAAATAGTTTTAATAATATAGGTTTTTATTAAAATATTTGTTTATTAATTTTGAATTATTGACATATACATTAATTTAGATTAATTAATAAAAAAATAGTTTTATTGTTTATATATAAAAAGACATAAAATTGATTAACTTAAAAAATTTGACCCTGAAAATATGTGTGTAAATGTTAATAGTTTGATATAAGTTTTGTAATCTGCAATCTTTGTAGTTTTGTTAGATAACTGTATTAAATGTTATTAACAATAACAAAAATACATCTAATAATATGAACGTTCGAGTAATAAATACAAACAAATAAGTAAAATAACAAGCAACGACCAGATTAATGGTGTAAAAGTGATATAGATAGAATTACAAAATATTACAAAAATATTAGCAAAACGTTTCTACTCTTACTAGAGTCTCAGTTACAAAAAAATAATATAAAAAAAGAGGTCATGATATAAAAGAATTATAAAAGCTATCAATGTAACGCAGACATGTAGATATTATGTCGCCGAGAAGATGTTATGGTCAAATAGTTCATAGCTCAGTGATATTAAAAAGATGTCAAAAATTAAAATGTATAAAATGGCACGTTTACAAAAATGATGAAAATATATATGTATAAAACTAAAAATCATATAGAAAGTAAAAATGACAATCACTTACACCATCCAAGAGAGATATCGAGACTGTGTTGAGACAAACAAGGCAGTATATATATGTAACGCTCCCACTTTGAAGATGGAAAGTGAGGAAATACTTAAACCGTTGAGTTTAAAATTGAGACGTTTTGATTTGATCATGACTTCTTTTTTTATATTATTTTTTTGTGACTAATAAAGACTCTAGTAAGAGTAGAAACGTTTTGCTAATATTTTTGTAATATTTTGTAATTCTATATATATCACTGTTACATCATTAACATCTGGTCGTTGCTCATTGCTATTTGACCTTTTTACTTATTTGTTTGCATTAACAATATTTGCTTATTCTAATCTTTCTGATTATTCAAAAGTTATAAAGAATTACAATATTTTATATTTTCTTGTCAGTAAAGCACTTCGAAAATATTTCTTTAATTTTATTTATCTTACACATACTGTCTCTTATGCGTCGAATTCTGCTCGATAAAACTTTGTACTTTCTCAGTATAGCGTTTTATTATTAAGTTTTATGTTATGACTAACAAAAATTTAAATTTTACTGAACAATTTAAACTAAAGTAAATAGAAAGTTTACTGCTTTGTTTCTTCTTGGTACATTGCATTTTATGTAACTGTGTGTAGCATACCAATCTGCATTTAAAATAAATATTCGAAAACTGTGTTAATAACATTACAATCTTTTGAATATTAAATATTGGTGAAGTAAAAGAAATAATGAGGCTAGTAAAACACTGATATAAAATATGGTAAATATGCATTTTAAGTCACCGATTTCGAAGTGTTTTAAATATGTTGTAGAGCAGATTATACTGAGTAATTATCTAATAAAAAAATTTTGCGAGGGACCGCCTTGATTTAAGAGATGTGACAATTTATAGTTTCGGAACAATACTGCTAGTTTTATGTTTTTTTGTTCGTGTTGTAAACGTGTAAGCAGAAGGGACTTCGCTTCCCCGCAGAGAGAATGGTTTTTCGCCCCTTTCCCTGCTCTCCTCCTAAAAAAAACCATGTACACACTTCGGAACCTATGCAATGAAAAAATAAGAAAAAATAAAAAACGACTTCCGATTAAATGTCGCTTCATGTTGAAAGTGTGTATGTGTGGTTTTTTCGAGGGGGGAGCAGAGTAAGGAGCAAAGCCACTCTCCTTGCGGTGGGGGGGAGAAACTTCTCCTGTTTACACGAACAAAATTACAACTATTAACGGTTTTTAACGGTTATTTTTGTGATTATATTTCTTATGAATAACTTTTACATTTTTTTGTTTACATTCTTCAACACATCCGACATACCCAAACTTCACTGTACGTAATATCAGCTTATAATAAAGGTAAAGCATTAAAATTTTGAAACTTCAAATTGTCATATCTCCTAAACCAAAACCGTCCCTCATAAAATTGTTTTAGATACTTACTCAGTGACTTGTCCTACATCATATCTAAAGCGCAAAGAAATCGGTGAAGTGTGACCTAAACTGCATAATTACCTAAAATATTTTGTAAAAGTATAAATTGAAAATAAATTAGAAATCAAATTTAAATTTACTTTTATTTGAAAAATCTATTTTATAAGATGTTTGACTTGCATCTTATTATGGAAACATCTTTTATTTTCTTGGTGAAAAGCACTTATTGGTCTTATTATTGCTTATAATTGAATACTAAAGAGCTATGTGTACAATTTATATATTTATTAAATATTGTTGTTTGAATAATCTTGTGTTACAAAACATAAAAATAAATGATATCAATAAATGTGATTTTCTTAGTATCAGAAGGAAAATAAATATATATATGTAGATACATGTAATATTTACAAAATAATTTTTTACATATGAAAATTTCCAACAATCTTTCAGGGTTTTAATGTTTATAACTGTACACTTAACTGTACACTTTATTCTTTTTATAATATTATGTTTAATTTTAGAAATTTTATGTTTTCAATACAATGCAAGATAAAGATATTAAAATACATACACATATGTATATTAAGTATAATGTATGTACATTATATATAAGAAATAGATATATAAGATATATATGTACACATATATAAAAATTTCATTATTTTTTATGTATTTACATGCATATGTGAGTAGATTTAAAAAAGATAATACATTTGGATTAAAACAAAGAAAACAAGAAGTACGTGGTACGTTAATGAACACATCAAATATTACGCATAATACTGTCAATCTTTTATATTAATTTGGTATAAATATTTAAATTAAAATTCTTATTTTTTAAGATTTGTACAATCTCATTTTTTCCGATGTAAATACTGTTTGCTCCCTGCAATTTACTTCGTAAAGAAGTAAATCCCTTTAGGGATCGTAAAGAAGAAGCTAAGAATTCCCGTGAGAGCAATGGAAGATATTAAAAAGTTAGAAAGCTTGTTAGAAATGTTTTATATAATAACAGAGTTTGAAAAATGTGATACTTTTTTGAATGTTTATTTGCTGTTATAAATAATGTAAATCAAATTCTTATCGTATTCTCTTATCGTTATTGAATCACGTTAGGGCAACAGGCAGGGCGTGTCCTTATTAATTCAACTCACGTGACGTTGCGTAAGCGTACGGACTTTTCGATCTCTTTAACATATATCCTAATCCTCGATTACTAGCTACGTATCAGAACGTATTATATTATTACTTCAACTTTTTAAATATTTATTTTATGGTGATGTCAAAATTACAAATTATCTTTATAAAATTATTATTTTTTTTACATTTATTGTTATAAATATTATGTTATATAATATACACACAACACACACATTATAATTATATGTAGAAAAAAAAGTTTCACGAGACGGTAAAAATAAGAGAAACACTTTTTACTTTGCCTATGTAGAACTGAAAGAGCGAATAAATTAGAATATAAGATAGATCAGTAGCAATCGAGTTAACTCTAAACTCGATCACCAATACACATGCGTATTGATAGATCAACTAAAAATGCAAATTTTGTTGTATTTTAGCTAATAGTTAAATATTATAAAAAAGAGATAACTATAAGAAGGAAAACTTGTTAACTAATCAAATCTATATTTCTTTCGGACTTCTTTCATTTCACACATAGTACATATTTAGTTTGTACTGCATCAGTAGCTAATGCACCCTGTAGCGTTTCTAATATATATTGTCTCCCATTAAAATGTGCCAATATAATGATAACATAAGGCTACAAGGGTCAGATACAAAAAGCAGAATAGTGATTTTTTACATAATTTCGGACGCTGAATACGAATCCGTAAGCGAAAAATGTCCATTACGTCAGGTTTTTGAGATAAATAGGATAATATAGGCTAAGAACAATGATTTTTGTCATTTTGCGTTATTGTGGCTGACTGAATTATGTTTTTAACATTTTTTTTACGGCATCTTAAAGTGCTATTTTTTATCTTGAAGATGCGATTTTTTTATTCCCGTACAATTTTTTTTCGCCGAATTATAAAGGTTTGAAGATGGACACTTTTAACGATGAGACTATACATTGCCAAAATGGTGAAAAATCGACAACTCGAGAAAATAATAATTATTAAAAGAATCTGGAAAAATAATAATAATTTTACCCAGGAAAATAATTATTATTATTTTTCCATGGCCTGGCTAGGTTTGATTAGGTAGGTGCAGGAGTTATTTTTGATCCGCCAGTTTGAATTTTGTAATTCTGACATCAGATTTGTGTGCAGCGACCCAAACAACTCACGGATAATGATTTTCAAAATATTTACTGTATAATTTACCGAGTTGTAGATTTTTCACCATTTTGGCCGTGCATAGTCTCATCGCGCGCGCGCGTCAAAAATCGCGCATCAATTTTCAAAACTCGGGGAAAATAAATCGTACAGGAATAAAAAAAATCGCAATTTCAAGATAAAAGATAGCACTTTAAGATGCCACAAAGAGAATGTTACAAACATAATTCAGTCAGCCATAATAATAAAAATAGCAAAAATCACTGTTTTTAGCTTATATTAGAGGAGACCGGGGCTGGTAGACTAATTTTTTAGTATTTGATTTTTAATAAATTATATGAATGAAATATCGTTATAATGGTTAGTATATCTTGTAAAACATATATTTGACTATGTGATTAAATAGTAAAGGTAGACTTAATGTTACAACGACTGAGGTATTTTAATATTTTTCTAATACCTTTCATGTTGGTCAACTAGCCCCATGGTCGGGGTTGGTAAACTTACAAGTACAGGGTAGGTTGACTAAAGTATAAGAAGTTAAGAAAATGTTAGTAACAACTTAGTGGTTTAATACAATAACACAATGTCAAAAAAGTTGTTTTATTACAAAATATTATTTATATTTTTTTCATATTTTAATAATAAACTAAAATGTTTCCTCAACGCATGAATCAAGTAATAGTGAAGCTACACATTGTTTGCTGTGTTACTTTGCTTCTTATTGCTAGAACACTATACAAAATAAACAATCTAGCGATCGTATTAAAACACAAATTATAATAATTACATATTTATCAAATTTAAACAAAACAAAAATCGCTTTTGCAACAAAATAACAGTTAAAACGTTTTTAACTGTAATTTTAAAAAATTTTTAACCTATATATATTTTTTTTTTTTTATTTGTTTTATTTTGATATTTGATGCTCTCGCGGTGTGTTGTATTAATATACAAAGATGTTTTTCGGGTTTGAACCGCGTTAGTGTCATTTTTATACCGACGTTTCGTGAACAGTACAGCTCACTTCATCAGAGTGTTTTATTTTATAAAACAAGTTATTATTTAATCATTATCTAGTATTGACAAAGTATTATATATATTCAATTATGAGTTTATTACTGTTTTGTTTTGTATAAAAAGGTATCTTGTTCAAGAGTGATTTGTGTAATTCAAGTATGTTCACAACTTTTAAAGATAAAACTAAGTAAAAGTACTAAAATCATTCGAAACAGATTTTTTCTAAAGACTGTTTTCAAAAGTTCATATATTTTTGTCGCCATCTTTTCAAGTTTAAAACAAAAAATAACAAATTCCACAGAATTATGTTCATCTTAAAAATCGCTAAAGTGAAAAGACTTGAATTACAAAACCTATAATCAAGCAAAATGATTTTCAAACAAAAATCACTTTCAAACAAAATGACCTTTCATATAAAGCAAAATAATAAACTTACAACTAATGTTATATGTTGTCTCTATTTTCCCTCTCCGCTTACTAAATAAGGAGAGATATGCGTAATTTGAGTATTGATCAAACTACGTATATATTTTATTTTTTTTGTTAATTATTAAACTCAATTACAATATATGTCCGCAAAATTTTATATGGATTTTATTAATTGATATCAAATACTCATAAAACTATTATATACTATTTTCAAAGTAGTTTCACGCACATATATCAAATAAGATCGTTAAGAATTGTGTATGCATACACACGCATTCGCAAATTACAGCATTAGAGTAATGAAATCTTGTGTCGCAGCACAATCTGTCGAGTTGTATGGGGTTAAACGAAAGGCGAAAAATGACGGTCCGATACAAAATATACACCCGCTATAAGCCACTAGCGCCGAGAGAGTAACGCGTGCAAAAGCAGGGGCGTCAAACTTCATTAGCATATCAATGCTGGCGAATGGAAAGGCGCCACCTGCACCCTCGTATTATGGGGATTATCGAGAAAAGTGAGAGAGGGTCGTTGCAAGTAGAACCCGGGGTTGCGCCCAATCGAAAAGATTAGAAAAGGTTTCTTTTCTTCTTTACTAAAATTCTTTTACTAATTTTGAGTACTATATCGTGAACATAGAATGCAATAATAATCCAAAATAAAGAGTAGCTAAGTTATATGAGCAGTTAAGTAAATAGACTATAAATTAATTAATACTTTAATAAATATTACAAATCTTGCATAATAACATGACTCTTTTGTATCAAAAATATATCCTGCATATATAAAATATGTTAAACATTTTGACACAAAGTGTAAAGGTAGATTGAATCAATCTTAATAGAAAAATCATGTTTAATTTTGCAAAATTTTGCAAGTTATTAAGATATTAAGATATTAAGTCATTAATATCTTAATAGTTATTAAGATATTAATTAATTAATATGAGCCAAGGAACACGTGGAAAAAAAGTGATAGATTAAAACTCTGCGTTATATCGCTGTAAGAATCAAGTAATAGTGAAGCTACACATTGTTTGCTGTGTTACTTTGCTTCTTATTGCTAGAACACTATACAAAATAAACAATCTTTCTTTACAAAACAACTAAAAATTCTGATTGTATGACGCCTAGAGAGTTTAGCCGATTGCTTTCTAAGCGATCGTATTAAACTATATAATTTTACTTCACTCAATATATCTTCTCATTTTAGCTGTCAAAAAGTTTATTAGACGCCCGATATATAGTATGTAATTAGAGTTTCATTTGCGCGCGAAACTATATTTAGTAAAATATTTTAATTCTTTCTAAGTTTTGTGTTTTAGCTAAAAAGAGAAAAAAAGAAATGAAAAGGAACGATCTTTTTACACTTAAATGATATTTTTTTATACTTACTTTTCTACTTTATTCTGATTTATTAGTTATTTTTAAAGCAATCTTACATGTTTATCGAACACTTTTAAATATAAAACATTTGTCTCAACTGTTAATATAGCAAAATCAAATAAAATGTTTCAGATTTATGAATTGACAAAGAAATAATATTAAAATAACATTTATTTTGTGCAGAATCTCGTTACATTTTTTTTTATTAAATAATAGGTAATTATTGATAATAAAACTTATTTTCTAACAAGAAAATTTAAAAGATTTTTATTTTTGTTTGTATCAACGATTTTGTAATTAAGTTTTGGAAAATATCTTTACTTAAATAACAAATGATAACAAAACGGATGATCTTCGACAATTTATAACGATTGAGTATTAAATCTACAATTAGTTTGTACTGCGCTTATATTCAGTACATTTTTTAAACTCAATTAAGAATTGTAGAAAAAGAGCTAATACGAATCTTAGAACACGGTTACCAGTGTTTAGAAAATTTAAGTTTTTTTAATTGAAAATAACGTTTTGATTTATTAATATAAATCATCTTTAAAATAATAAGCAAAAAATTAATTATATATCTGACAAGTGACTCGCCAAATAATCGTAAAACTTTCGGCAAAAATATTCATAAGTCCACAATATTAGTATGCTTTACAAAACCACCCAGAATAGAAATCACAAATTAAAAAAATGTAGTAAAAAGAGATCAAAACAAAATGTATCAACCATATAGATACTGTGATGTTATCAAAGTTAGAATAAAGTTTACTTTTTTTTCTAACTTTATTTTGACTTTGACAACATCACAGTATTCATAGATTCACTTTATTATTTTTTAATGTGAGTTTAAAAAAAATAGATCGGTTTTTGGTCGGCAAAGAAATTTGATGTATATCTTTCTCAAGTAAATTGTTTTACTTTAGTTTGAAATGTTCGCCGCGGTCCTATATTTGAGATCAAACTTTTGAGATCTTCTTCT
>QVOA01014749.1:0-12121 GCA_014825685.1 Pseudomyrmex cubaensis
ATATATATATATATATATCTACGAAGAAAAATATCAGCGAATACCTATCTTGCAGATTAATTATAAAATATGATTCTTCAGATTTTGTTCGAAAACAAGCGAACGATAAAAAATAAATATAAGGAAACACAATACAGAGAAAAGTAAATATATTAAATGAGAAAAAAAATACAGAGTGTAATTTACGACGAGAGGAAACAGCGTTCATATTTATTTCTTTACTTTATATAATAGAAAGAATGATTCTGTATGGGAATATATTTGAAAAGGCGCGGATCCTGAGGGCATCGAGCATGATCCTCTCAATGTGTCTGCTTCGATAAAGATTAATCTAAAGCACAGCAATTTGTTCGTAAAACACGTAAACAGGATAGATAGCAGTTTAGAAGGAAGGCGAAACTTTCTCTAGGGAGATTTCCGTGGCTGCTGTACGGTGCTACATATATACAAAATATATATACATATATATATATATATATATATATATACACACACACACTCGGTTATTTGCATTATACAACATCCTCGTCTGTATTAAAGCGAGAAATTTTGGAAGTAGATTGACTCTCCGAGTCGTGAGAGTTTTAATGTTTAATTCGTAAAAAAAGAACAGTAAAATGACAAAATCTTGTGCGCGACGCGATGAAGCGAAAAGAGGATCGATCTGTTGCAGAGTTACTCTCGCGAATATTCAAAGATATTGTTGTTTAAGCACCGACTGTTGGTTGATCCTCTTAACCCCGATAAAGTCTCTTCGCGCCCCGATAAAGATTAATCTAAGCACAGCAATTTGTTCGTAAAACGCGTAAACAGGATAGATAGCAGTTTGAGAAGAAGGCAAACTTTCTCTGGGGAGATTATCATACACCTATATCTGCTTGTACTGTACGTATACATGGTGTGTTTTAAAATTCAACATATTCCGAGAAGAACACTGAGAGAGAGAGAGAAAGAGAAAAATTATATTTGCCAACGTAAAACCTCAAATATATCCTCTCATATTTTCTTTCTCATATTTTGTAACGAAAAATATGAGAAAGAAAATAAGTCTTTTAATTTGCGACTTGTAAATGTCAATTATTTTTATCAGTTTATGTCGCGCGCGTAAGGATCTTAGAATTATTAAGTTTTGCGAACCGCGCGAAATTTTTATATAAACTTCCTGCAGACTGCAGTGCGCAAGAGAAACTGCTGCATCGAGCAAGTGTCAATACGTGACAAAGACTGATGGAGAGGATCAATGTTCCATTGAAATTAAACAAGATATCGGCACGAAATTCGTAGAATACTAAATTCAATTTTCCAGCGTTTCAATCGCGATCTTGCGCGTCGAGCGCTTGGCGCATTTTGAGTGGACATAATTAAAATTATACTTTACATTTTTCATTATACAATTCTTTATTGATATAAAGTATCACTGAGTGTATACTTATGTAACATTTATTTCCTCGTAAATCGCACGCTGATGACCGGTCGTTAAAAAGTTTACGACATATCGTATATACCAAAGTTCACGTTATACAAAAACGTAAATAATATCTATCTCTATCCACGTGATGCAAATTAGTGGGTTGCAACGCGCAATGATTACGTTGATCGGAACGCGCTTGTATACACACACACACATACACACACATACATACACATCGAGGGGCAACACGAGAATGTAACCTCGATTTTATCTATTTGGGTCCTGGGCCGTAAAACGGCAATAAAACGACGCGCAGCGAAAGTTTAATCCGCTGCACGGTTAAATTAATCACTCGGGAAAAAGTTGGATGGGAAGGAGAGGAGGGAACGCGAGCTTTGCCGTACGGAATAAGATTTATCTGTATCGGTTGCGACCTGTGTATCGACGGCCCTCTCTAGATTGCTTCGACTTTCGATAAACTCTTTTCGGAGTCGCGCGCGCGCGCGCGTCTCGTATCTCACGAGTAACTTTTCCGTGGATAAACTGTAAGACGCTATTTGAATACGGAAACATTTTCCGTCTTGCGGTTGTGAATGTAACCTCGGGACTTTGGGCAACGCGAGAGCTCTCTCTTTCTCTCTCACTCTCACACCTTTCCCAGTCTTTTGCACGCTGAAACTTACGCTTGCAAGCTTCCCGGCTTTACATCCGAGTTAATTGGTCGAGCGCGACTGAAGTTTAATTTATAATCAAGATAAAGAGGAGAAGGTCGGCGTGTATTTGATTACGCCGACTTTTTCACCGGCGAGGGAGGAGAA
The DNA here is from genome assembly GCA_014825685.1 of Pseudomyrmex cubaensis. Taxonomy (NCBI): domain Eukaryota; kingdom Metazoa; phylum Arthropoda; class Insecta; order Hymenoptera; family Formicidae; genus Pseudomyrmex; species Pseudomyrmex cubaensis. The sequence goes on from QVOA01014749.1 coordinate 2,230, forward strand.
TGCGATACAACACAAAAAACCACTTTCCTACTGTTTAACTTCGTTAGTAACTTCATTAGCTAACCGTAACGGGGATCGACGCGATAAAGACTTTGCCGCTGCTACGGAGAAAGAGAGATAGCTTTATTGTAACTGCGAGTATCGCAATCGGTCGATCTTATTGATCTACGTACGTGCGGTGTTCTTTATCCCGAATCGAGAACGCATCCGTAGAAAGCGTAACCCTATTGTCTCACCCTTTCAATATCACATTGCGGGAATTGTGGCGAAAAGTCACGTGTCGGTGAAGACGCGCAGAGAAAAGTCGAGGGCGCGCACAAGACCGGAAGCGCGTGAGAATGTCATGGTCAAAGCTCAAAGCACGAGCGGTCTTAGGATTGACTGATCAACAACGTGCGGAACAACGATCAAAAGCCAAATAAACATTTGAGACGTATAAAATATTTTTGTTGTATCACATATTATTATCGTACACGTGTGCACCGCCTCTCCGTAAAAACCTAACCCAACCTATAATATGTCACTGCGATGACACTGTACATTGAAAAGTGTACTAAAAATCCTATTTCGTGCTTTGACCATGCTCAGCGCATTGACTAGTCAATTCTAGAGATCGCCCGTGCTTCGAGCTTTGACCATCACAAGAATACAAATACGTCGCGAACACGTTACATTCCGGAGTTGACGATTTTCATGAATGGCGCGGCCAAGTCCCTGGGCGTAAAAAGCCCGCCGCCGCGCGGTGGGTCAACTCGTACCAGTTGACTCCGATAATTGCGAGCGCTCGAGCGAAGATCAGAGGGCAAAACGAGCCGACATTAGCCTGTTAGCCTATTAGTCCGAGTCAGCGCGCGCTCCTCGCACACACGACACACCCGCAACTCGACACCGCTCGGCGTTACTCGGTGCATGCCCTCTCTGTCCCTTCGGTCGCCCTCCCCTTTCCTTCGGTCAGCTCCCGTCGATCGTCGTTGTCGCGCTTCTCTCTCGACAATAGTGTCTCCTTTCGTCTTCGGTTTCTCCTCCCGACCGCACGCAGCAGAGAAGCTTTGCGAAGTGATACAATAATTTCTTGTCGCGCGTCGTAAGTGCGAGTTGTACACATTAGTCAAAGGTGTTTCCTTTCCGATTGTGCTCGGAAAAACATCGTCGCGACGTTTCCACCGCTGACTATTGAGACGCGTGTAAATAACAGTATTATTGTGGTTTATTTTCAATCGTGAAACGCGCACAGCATCGGAGATACAAAATTTTCTTCGAGAAAGAGTAGATTTCAAAGTCATTAGAAAATCGTCACTATATAAAATCGGAAACCGAACAAACTGTGGATTTTTTCCCTCATAAAATTTACAAGATACTCTACGAATCTGAGGATGAAAAATCTGAAAAAGAAGCTGAAAGTAGACCTTGCGAATTATGTAGTCTCTCTCTATTCTTGCTTGAGTGCTTCATCAGTTTCCAAATTCCGGCTGGATTCAAGATTTTAGGGCCTCGTAACCGGCACCTGACTCTCGCCCTGACCTCGCACTAAAAGTTCTTCTCTCGCACATACATACATAGGTGTATATATACGTACGTGCTCCCGGTGTTTCCTCCGCTGGCCACGACCGCTCGCGCGCGCGCGCGCGCGCGACGTACCTACGGTTCATTCCAACTCCCGGAGTCGGCTACTATTTCATTCTGTCCTCATAGTCCTCGGTTCGTCTCATTTTCTCCGAGTATTCTCCGCGTTGTGCTCCCAACACGAGAGAGAGAGAGCGTCGTGCATACGACGGCTTGCGAGGAGTAATCACCGGCTGGTATTGGTGGCGGCTACGGAGGGAGAAGAATGCGCGGCATCTATCGCGCCATATCTCCGGCTCCCGGAGTGTTACATACTTACTGTCATCCCGCACGACTTTCTCTCTCTCTCTCTCTCTCTCTCTTCCTCCTTCTCTCTTTCTCTCTCGTACTCAATATGTAATCACTAATGTGCGGTAATCACTCGGGAAAGTCTCATTCTTGCGACGCACCATTCGCCCTGTTCTCTATGGAAAGGCAGCAGCGGAAGAAGAGGGTGGGAGAGGTTGAGGAAAGGGCGTAATGAACAGATTCCAACCTCGTGACTTCAGTACTTGATCCGCCTGTTCGTTGAACCTGAAGCAGCGCGGGGGTTTGCCAGAGTAAACTCCAAGTTCTGTTCCTTCGCGTGCAGCTTCGTGGATGGAAATACTTTGCTAATTTTGCGAAATTTAATCAGCGCGAGAAGATCGATTTTGACGAGACGGAACGGAGAATATGATTCTCGTATTTATTTTTGTTCCTCATAATCGGACGAACGACAATTTCCCACGCGAAAAATCAGTTCGCGTTTTTTTCGAAGCGAAAATTTGTCTGCAAAATAAAACTTTTTCCTTCGCGATATTCGACTTTTCACATTTTCTCAGCCGCGCGAGAGGTACGTACCTTGTACGTACGATCGCGGTATATTTTTCTTGGCTTTCCGTTGGAAAACAAGCGACGCGGTATATCGACGAACTTCACCCGGATGCCGTTCATCGTATCGGAACCGACGCCGGCATCCGGTGCCAGCGTGATTTCCAACTTGGACTCGCGTCGCGTCGCCTCGCTTTTTCATAAGTCGCTCGCGCGGTATATCCGGAAAAGCCGGTCGTCGTCGGCGAATCTGCGCAAACTGCGTTATTGATCTACAACGTCGTCGGGTACCTTTGGGTAGATATAAAGTGAGCTAACTGGGAACTTACCCGTGTTTCCATATATCCTCCAACCCTTCGTCTCTGCCCTCTCCTCATCGTCTGATCTTTCCCCGTGTTCTCTTCTCCTCTCCCTTCTCCGCGTGCTTGCTCTCTCTATCGGGATTATTAAATGGGGCTTTGGCAAGATCGGCCGAGTCGAACCGCCAATTTCGGCCAGAACCACTTCCGCCGCCGTTAGCCTTTCCTCGTGAGTGGTTTCTATTGGACTTTGTTGGATCAGCGATCTTTGCAAGGAGAGGATATTTGTTATCCACCTGTGTGACGAGCTTTTCCTCGCGCGCGCTCACACACACACACGCGCGCTCCCGCGCGCATATATGCAAATGAGCGAACACACACACGCCGCCGCCATTGAAACGTTAACGTTGCGGTTTTCGATTCGCAATTTTTGCATTTATGCGTTTTCGAGACTTTCATATTTGTTATGGTGTTGTTTTTGCAAAACCAGTGTCAACAGACAATCTTGTACAAAATTCTGCGGTAAAAACATATGTACGTGTTATGAATTTTTTAACGGTATTATATTAAACATATATACGGCTTTGTTTTGAATTTTTCACACGGAAACGAATAATTGCGTATGAAGCTAAATATTTCTAGCCGAGTGTTCGCCTTTTCCGCGCAGCTGCAGCGAGACACGCGCAGCTGCGAAGTAATGTACTCTCGTCGTCGTCGTCGTCCGGAAAAGTGCATATCTGAAGAAGTGAAGTAAACGTGTATTTGGTATGCATGTACATATTTTTGCGATATATATGTATATATACGTTTATACATATATCGTTTTCGCACATCTGACATAGACTGCATTTTCAACCTGTGCGCGCGCACTTTTATTTTCCGCGCCGCGCGCTCTACTACGTCTAAGATAAATGCATGGACCGTTTTCACAAAAAGCGCTTGTTCTGCAACAACAAACAGGCAATTTCCACGCCAAACTACCTTTCATTTTGAGAATGGAGCAGAAACATACAGCTGAACAGCTACACGGCATCGCGTCGTGCGCGCGCGCGCGCTCGGGATAAGCAGATTTCGAGTGAGATCAAAGGATCAAGCGATTTTGCAGTATAATTGCCGTGCCGCGCATATTCGCGTGATTACGGGCCGAGTTGTTGCTGAAAGCTAACAAATGTTAGCAGCCACTCCGCTGAGCGGGATACGAGTCCGCCGTGTTTGCTGTAGATCGCAAGATTCGCCATAGAATCGAATGACTCGCCAGTAGATCGTTTTGTCTCGCGTCCTTGAAACGTCTTTGTTCCTTTCTTCTTTCGCCTTTTTTTTTGTTCCTTCCACTCAGGAGAGGTCCTTTCGCCGTTTCCTCTCGGTCATTCGTTTACCTTCGGGCTGCCAAACGAGCGCTGCCGATGTTTTTTTTTTTTTTTTTTTAAGAGCGAGTTTGAGCGGAATATCCGTCGCGCTTTCTCCGCGTACTAAAGGCTAAATTAGTTTCATTTTATAACAACGTATATCTCTGATGAGCCTCGTGCGAATAAACTTGCCGCGCGTTTTCGGTGGAATTTGCGCATGCAGAAGATACGAAAACGCCGCGAGTACGCTTTCGAGAGCCAGTGCAGGAGATAGTGAACTTGATGAAGAGAGTATCTTCAAGTTTGTTGCCGCGCGCGTCGTATCTCGCAACGGACAACTGTGTACAAATATGATGCATTTAACTTTGTCAATTTCCATCGGAATTACGTTCGCCGTCGCGAAGAGTTTTAATTAACGTCGCTGCTTCTCGAAATTCAATCGGTACAAAACTCGATTGTGTTTACAGCAAGAAAACTCTTTGGAGAATTATTTGAATTAAAAATTATAAAATTTGTGAGATAAAAAATGTACGCGGAAATCTTGCCGCACTCAGTATACGGCGGAGAGAAATTTAATTATGCATCACCTTTGCTGTGAATTCACGAGGTCTGCCCGAGCATCAATTTCGAAACAAAAAGTGATTTCGCAAATTGTCGAACTTCTGAAGCAAAACTATCCGGAGAGAGACGGCACTTGCCGCACGCGCGTCGCGATGCAATAAACTCTCCCCTTGTAGAGTTCCACGGCTTTTCGGTTAACTCGGTCAGTAATGGCAGTCAGTCGTCGCTCCGCCGGGTCTGTAAAGGAACTTCTGAAGTATAGACAGTACCCGGTGATCGACTCGATTGTACCCGGCTTGTCGTTTTATATACGTGCGAACAATTTTCAGAAAGAACACGAAGAAGAGTCGAAGGAAAGTCGAGATTCCAGTGTATCTCATCTGGGGCGTGACTTATCGGGTCTCGACCGTGCATATCTCTCCTTCGGACACGGGCGAAAGTACACGGACGAACGGCGGCCGTTATACCGAAGCGCGAGCGGCTACCTCGTTTGCGATTCATGAAACTTTCATTACGTCATCAATAATTATTATTGCCGCTGTCTGGCGCTACGCATCACTCCCGGAGAGATTTTCTCTCGCCGGCTTGCGCTTCTCAAGGCGAAGTTTGCCGACAAAGTACGGCGCGCCTGAAACAACTTGTTACTTACGCGACGGAGACAAAGTATCGGAATTTGCAAGACGATTGCGCGTCGACTATTTTTAAACGCGGATGTCATATCTGCTTACAAATGGTCGCGCATTATCGCGTTTCTCTTCGTCTGACGTTTTTCTAATTTCGAGCTTTATTACCGTACCGGATCTTCATTTCTGCGATTGTTCCTTCGAAGGTTACAAATTACCGGAAATACGTTAGTCGGAAGTCGGGCAGAGCGGTGAGGTACTTTCCGCGCGTTTGAACTTGCGAAGCGCACGCGAGATAATAGATTTAGCGGTCCGGTAGCCGTTGACGAAAAGCACTAGTAATTACTGTGACTGAAGATAAATTGCGGACGCACTTACGGTTAATCGCGGATTACCTTATAAGCGGATGCAGGGCTAAGTCCTTTGGGATACGCATGATCCGTTCAGGATTTACAGTGCAGAAACTGCGTACATTGTAAAGAGAATAGAATGTGCTGTTCGAGAAGTTGATAATGCAAATTTATGCGTTGCTTTAGTTTATACGTGCGAGAATAATTATTAGTGGATTACGCGCGCACTCAACGTCGTTGCGCATCGCGTGTGTTTTTGTTTTTGTTTTTTTCTTCTAATTCGAGCATTTTCCAACCGCGAATAATTCCCATCAATTTTCCACGGCTATTTCTCACAGTATGTATTCTTTTTTTTTGCAAGCTCCGTTTTTCAGTATGACGACGCCGTTAGTCAGGTTAAACTGTACACTAGTATCAGCCCGCGACGCAATAAAGCGACCGAAGCGCATTCAGCCGCTAGACACAAATATACACCGCGTGATCCCGTGGATTTCCACCTTTTGCACCATAAAGCCGCTTAAATTTATAGGCATTACCCGCGTTTCAACTCCCGCGCGCGTTGTATAACCGTGTGTATGAGCAGCAAGGGGTTAAGGTGTTACAATGGCGGGGCCGCTATTAAACTCCCCGGTCACGGTTCCGACCGAAATGTCGGCGGGCGGCTGATGTTAAACGCGGACCGAATAAAATTCATCTCCCCTCGCTGGGACGAAACCGTCCGTTTCCTATCCATTTCCTCTTCGCCTCCCTTTTTTCCGCGCCTGCCTTTCCGTGTCTGATCGTTTCTCGGGACTAATCGACAACAGAAAAATTTGTAGCCACGTCGGTCCTGCCAATCGCTCGTCGGCAGTTTACTTTTCCGGAAATCCGATCGGGAGCGGAAGGAACGTGCAGAAGCGAGTAATGATATAGCCACGCGATACCTTCGTTTTTCTATCAGCGTCGCGCGCGCGACGAAAACGAACGTTTTTCGACGTCGCGAGCGCGGAGGACTTAAAAACTTTCATTAATCTTCCTCCCGGCTGGGTGGCAAAGGTAATGGAAAGAACTGCTTTCGGTGACAATTGTTGCAAAAATAATGCGGGCTTAATGACGCGTAGAATTTCTCAGTGAATCTGCATGTAATGCATCGCACGCGTACAGAAGATTGTTGCTGCTGCACAGGCAGGAAAAGAGAAGTGTGATATAAAAAAAAGGAAAGCAAGAAGACAAATTATTTGCGAGTTTGTTTTCGCGTTTAAACATGAGAAAAATGCGATAATCTTTTTAGGAGATTTTTTAGCTGGGGTAAATTAAGTGCAAAGGTGTCGACGGGAGTTTACACGAAGACTCGGGGAATAATGAGAGGGAAAATAAAGCGTCTGCTCTCATGGATTCCTGGACGTCGAGCTTTCATACTGAAACGAACGTTTCTTATCTAGGCCACGTGATTTTTCAGTTTCCATTGTTTTTCCCCTCCTTCTCGTCCTCGTTTTCTCATCTTTCTTTCTTTCTCTCTCTCTTTCTTTCTTTCTTTCTTTCTTTCTCTCACTTTTTCTTTGTTATCGAGCGCGGGAGAGATGGAAGGGAGCGATGTTAATTCCTCGCCAGCTGCTTGACGGCGGAAAAGTTACTAGTTAGTAGTTCGGTTTTGGTTTAGCAACTTACGCAAAAAAAAGTGCGCTTTTTCCCGGCACCTGCTGCTCGCGCGGAAACAAAAGAAAGGAAAAAGAAAACTCGCTGGTTGCTGTTTGTTGCCGAACTATCGGATTTAAATGGAGTATGAACGCGCGCGCGAGCGTACACGATTCCGTTTGCTCACTTTCCTATCCGTTAAACTCCCCGCTGTCTTTTTGCGTCCGCAACAACACTGCAGCGTCTGTCTGTCTCGCGCGCTCTTGCTTTTTGCACTTTTGTGCAACACGTGTTACATGTACGGCGGCGTCTCGTTGTTCAGGTGTGCACGCAGAACGCTTTGAGCACCGCGCGAGATTGATGAAATTCAGTGTAACTCGGAAGGCGACGAGAAGGCGTTCTTTTGTCTCGTCGGGATAGACAAACGCGCGGCAAAAGGAAGCACAGGACTCCGAGAAAGAGAGAGTACGGTCCTTCTCCTCCTCTTCCTCCTCCTTTTCCTCGGCGAGTTTGTTGTACGCGAGTAGGCGGGGTTATACATTGCTCTCGTGACACGCGAGGGCACGATAAGCATTTCGTTCGATAAAAACAAACATCGTCGAGGGGAGTAGGACGAAACCCGTCCGCATCAGCGCAAAATATATGTCCCTGCAGGATTCGGCGAGACGGCACCGGGTTGTGCAACACCGCGAATTCGGTGATCGAGCGAGAATACTGTTGGCTCTTAAACCGAGTTCAGATGCAAAGCAGCTTCTGGCGGCGCTTCGCGCTCTCCGATCTTTTGACCGGATATGTCCCCGTATTCTCCCATCGGTTTTTCACCCACATTTTCTCCGTTTTCTTTAAGCGAGATATTTGTATTATTCGGGAATATTGCGTCGGACGCGATGTCGCTGTCGTCTCGAGTTTAACTTTTCACCGCGCTGCAAACTGAAAACGAAACACGACGCAGTTGATATTTTACGGCCGCGTCGGGATGTACCGCTGTCGATTGGCGTTTATTACCGATGTGTTAACGCGACCTGAAGTGCGATCGTTTCTTCTGTTTTTTTTCTTCCCTATCGTAAGTGTAGTTTATTTTACTTCGGGCACGCCAGCGAGTGAAATAATACGCGCGTTTTATTTACGAAATGTGCGCGCGTATATATTTTTTGAATGAATCGCGTTTCACATATTGTTTGACGGATCCGATGTTCGCGTAAACTTTCCGCGGTTCGAGTGATCTGTATATGTTTTTTTATGATAATACATTACAACGTGGTTTTTGTTCGACTGAAAACGTTCGCTTACGTAACATAATATTCGCGTGTTATCTGCGTGTATATCCTGGAATTTGGAGAAAATCACGAAATCAGAGACAGAGACGCGAAATCGCAAAGTGTATATCGATGATTTAATAAATGCGACAAAGAGAAAGATAATATGTAATCCCGAAGGTGCAGAAAATTAGTGCGTTTAGTAACTTCCAAAGAAGGACTATATTCGTATGTATGTTCGTATTCGACATATTGAATTTTCAAGCTCGCAAGGAGAGAGAGAAGAAGAAGAAATAGAAGAAGAAGAAGAAGGAGAAGAATTTCCGTTATTTCCTTCATTACAATCTAATAATCGACCGAAACGATGAATTTATCAGATAGAGAATCGTTTCTTCGGAGTAAAATGTGCACTTTCGCCTCTGTATTTGGGAATCATGAGGGCCCCAGACTTATCAAGTTTTAAGCGCGCGATAATTGAATATCGGTTTTCGATATCTTATTATTTCGCTACTTAAATAACCTCGCGCGCGCGCACCCTATCTGAAAATTGTTTTTTTTTTGTTCGCTTATTCGCACCGCATTTTTAAGAATTCATGCTTTCTCTCTCTTTCTCTCGAACGTGCTGCTGAATGAATTATAACCGCGATTCGAAATGCTTGGATTTTATCAACAAATTCACCGCGAGCGCGCGCGTTCGCATGCTTGAGTAATAACGGGTCTGGTTAACAACCCTTTGTAAGTGCCGGCTCGCTCGCTCGCTCGCTCGCCCGTTCGTTCGCTCTAATCGTATAATACACGCTTACCATGTGCATTACGTAGTGATATTCATTGCGATAAAAAGTAACGCGCTCCGTGTATTTACAGTTTCTATTAAAACTCACGGCAACGCGCATTGAGCTAAGTGCACAGCCTAAGAAGTGGAGTTTGTTCTAGAAATTGTTACGCGATTTATGGCACTCTGCCATGATTTTCCTCCGCACGAGATACACGAGACGCGAAAACGTTAAATAATAACGCGTTCTCGAGAAGAGAGCGGGCGAAAATCCTATATATTATGTGTATATACAGGGTTTTCTATACATATCGCTTCGATGATTGAGACGTCGTGTGTTGGCGGATGTATATGTGTAGGATGTTCTGAAAATAAAAACAATTTTCTCGAGCACCACGGTGTAATTCCGCAACAGAAGTTAAACTTGCCGTCATCGACTTGTTTAGAAAACCAGGCCACTCGGCACACGGAATATGTTCGATTCTATATTTGCGTTTTGTATATTCTATTTATTCCGTTATTTCTTCCTCTTGTCTCTACTTCATATCCTGCCTCTCCGATTCAGATGTGAGTATAGATAGACGTGTCATTTTCGAGCTCCGTCTTTTTGATCTCATTTCTGCCGCTTTATGCCCCGCCGGGGCCTCATTTTTTCA
>QVOA01014750.1:0-19122 GCA_014825685.1 Pseudomyrmex cubaensis
TTGATTGCTAAAGAAGCACACTACATAAATATCTCAATATTTCATTTTTTGTGGGTTGACACTGTATTGCTTATTAGCGTCCAAATAAGACTACATAAAGAAAAAAATAACTCTTGATCAAAACCAGCGGTCTCGCAGTTCCTGAGTGGAAGGGCTGCGAGCAGAGAGGTCCCGAGTTCTCGAATTCACACCCTCGAATTTTTCCGGAACGGTCTCCTTCAGTCGAGTTTATCGACTGGAAAGCAGAACTAAATCGGGCCTCCAGTCAATCAGCTCAAAGATGTAATGTAATAGACTTTGTCAAAAAAAAAAAAAAAAATCAGATACTAGCTGTCATCGCGATGACAGGTTGTGTTCACTGACAGAACACCTTAAAATAAAAATAATAGCGCGCGTCTGTGTTGTGCTGATAAAAAATTAATATAAAAAAATATATAATCATATGTAATTCATGTAGTTTTTTTTTTTATTTTTTGATCAAGTGTGAGAGTTTATAGAAAAGCGAGCTGAATCAGTGAAAGCAAAGTCCATGAAGTTCCTCATTTGTACTGACAGTGACGTAATACGCATACGCGGCCGACTCCAAAGACGCATAAGCCGCCGAGTTCATTTCGCGAAACTGGCAATCGCCAACGCTTGCGAAAGGCACGGAGAACCGTGTAATTGGACGTGTCAAGTGTTATAAGCGACCGCGTTGCTGTTTAGTCCCGGACTCCCTGTGAAGAGCGTGCCGCGCGCCGTTGCGCCTTCGCCGACGATCCCTCTTCAGCGTGACTATGTATCTATGACTTCGCGCGCACCATCTGCAATCTTGTTGGCAACTCGCTTTCATCCCGGGATAGAATACAATAAATGTTTCTGAATTAGATCTCCAGCTATCGTCGGAGATACGATCGGCGTTCGCGCGAATTAGCCTCGACCGTATCATCGTTGAAGAAGCCGCTACTTAATGTCGTTACGCTATCGTCGGAGCATCGAGAGTGTTGGCGTGCGCGCGCACGCTTCAGTTTCGTAAAGCGGTCCGATGTCCGTCGCTTTATATCTCTTCCGCCTTTCATTAATCACCACAAGCGATTTCTCGTCGCAGACGTCATATTACAAGCGCGAGTCCGCGCGCAAGTCTGATCGTCTCTCACTCGAGAGAGCGCTACAGAAATCATAAGAGCACGTCAAGACACGTCCTTCGACAGCGGTGCAGGTTTCTTTCTACAGCTTAACACGCGCTTATAGCGTCCCGTCGTCGGTTATAGTCCCCGGGATATTCGCGCGACTGAATTCAAGCGCGTACGCGCGCGTGTAAGAAGCGCGTGTTGAACACAGCTTAAGAGAAGTGAGCGCGGCATCATCAAACATCCCGCCGCTAGGCGATGATGGATAACCTTTGATGAAATCATTCATACATCAGCGTATTCCATCTCGCGCCGCTTCACTGCGCGCGTCTAACACGCGCGCGCGCTCGCACTCATTTGCCGCGTACCGTTAATCTTTAATTACTCATTGATTTATTACTGGCCACGCGGCGTCGGTACCTTTCGCACCGTAGCCGATCGCGGCTGCCAATCGCATCGGCGGCTACGGTGTTCTTACAGCGATGCTATTCTGATACATTCTCTACGCGACGTTCCATTGACAAGCCATTGGCAGTTTTCTTGAGCTCCATCCGAAGGATGACATCGCAGGTGATCAAAGAGCGCTTGACGCTATAAAATGCTGAACGGAACGTGGAAAAAGCGCGGGAATGGATTTTTCGAATTTTTAGATTCATTTAGTTACCATTTTATGTAGCGGTTTTAACTCGTGTAAAAGTTTTATTGCGAGATTCCCCGTCGTTCCACATCCGACATTTTAATGTCTTGTTCGACAACTTTTTTGTGCTCCTATACTCTTGTTCGCGCTATCTTCTCGAAATTATTAATGTCGCTCTCTTTTTACACTTGCGCATTTACGACTCGATGAAATCCGCGGTATAATAAGAGAACGTATTTATAGAGCTTGTAAAAACCAAAAAAGCGATAGCTGCGATATTTGCATACGCAAATCTTCAATAATAAAATCTCGACTCGTATTTGTTTCGAATACACGCTCGAAAATCGCATCGCCGACAACAGCCCCCGTTATCATTATTGAAACGTCGAGTTTCAAGGTCTCGATCACATATGAAAATAATAACGAATCGTCGACGTTTTCTGGTGAAAAGAGAAAAAACGACAAAATAATTGATAGAAATAAATCGTTGTCCGAATTATACAAGCGAAAGGCACAGTGTCGCGCACCGTCAACAATCGTGGCGTTCGTGTAGATTGATACCGCAGTTGCGCGCTGTCGTATCTAATAGGCCTATCATGCTGAAAGTTGCAAGCGAGATGACAGCGTTCATATGCGCTGCGTTCATGTATATATATATGCCGGCCGATCTCGGCCCGGCTCGTACACTTTCACCGCCGATCGCTTTTATAACGATCGTTTCTGACGCCGTGTCGCGAGACATCCTGCGTTATTAGGAATCGTTATCGGGGACAAGTTCTCGGCCGAGCGACTAACCGATATTGGCGTTTTGCTCGTGTCGACGCATGCATACAAATTGCGGACATTACGCGGCATTCGCTTCTCAGCGTCGTCTGATAAACTGTCCTCACATAGACACGTGGGAGAAAAATATTGTACCTCGATGTTGTCGCATTACTATGATCGCGTATCTCTGACTGGAATAATAGAACAAATCATAAATTTTTGTATAATCCTCTTAGGTTCGAATTTATTTATTTAAATAAAAGAAGTTATTTGTTAAAAAATACTCAGCATCTATTTAATTAATTAAATGATACAAAAACTTATATACACTTAACAATTGCCGGTACTCAGTCTGTATCGGAACGCGTAATCTTTTCGGGCGTCTTCTCTCTCACCGACGCGGATGCCGACTTTCTGTTTGCTTTCCAGCATTATATCTTTGGTTGTTGTTTTGCTGTCTGAATTCGTCAACAGACAATCAATATACATCGTAGTTGGAGAAACGGAAAATATTTATCTTCAAGACGGTCGCATAAATACACACGATTTTACGTCGTGAGAATTCTCAGCCGTTAAATGTGAATGCGAGAATATGATGTAACAAAAATATAACGTAATTCCGATAATTTTGTAATTCCCTACATATTTATATATAAGTATACATAAATACAATATGTACAAATATACAATATATGCAATATGGAACAAGGGTGAAGAGAAATGCGTTTCCTTTTTTTTATTGGCGATGATTACAATCGCCGATTGATATTTTCCTTTTTTTTAACAAAACTAACGATACTGCATGATATGTGATGTGGTATACAGCGTGTCGCTCAATATTGCAATCGTTTGATCTTTCATGATACTGTCATGGGTTTAAGCACTTTCTCACCCCTCACACACTGATGTCTGGCCGTTTGATTTCACCGAACGGCGAAATAAATCACGAACACACGGGCGCGTCGTCTCGATGGAAACACTCGAAATATCAAGAGAGGGTCCTGACATTTAAACGCCCGGCGCTAATGCGATCTACGCGAGACCCGGAATGACACTCTCAATAATAGATTAGATGCCGGCTAAGTGCACCGACGCTCGCCGTCGCCGCGCCTCATGATTTATCGACACCGGCACGTGCGCGTATCAAGGTTTTCACTTCTCTGCGGTCGACGTGGCGCAGCAGCGCGTCCCGAAATTAACGTCGGCCATAACGAGACTGTCTCCGTAACTGATGATTCGACGACAGAATGTAAGGACGAAACGGATTGGATTAGCGTACATTGAATATAAGCTGAGTCATCGTCTGTAGCAAAAAATCTTTTTATCTTTTAAGAATCTTTTAAGAAAAAGTAAAAAATAATAAAAGTAAAAAAATAATAAAAGTAAAAAGTAAAAAATAATAAAAGAAAAGAATAATAAAAATATGTTTTTTCCAGTACAAATAAACACACTTTTTCACACTTTGCGAGATTGTCAAATATTGCAAATAAATAATAATTTATAATATAATGAGTAGTTTCTGCGAATTCCGCATCGCAAATATATTTCTCAATAAAAAAAAAAAAAAACGACAATTACTTATCGCGCAATCGAACACAACGCGCAGTGATCTATAGATCGCGCGTACATATCGAGATTTCTTTGTACGTTTCACAAATGAGCGCGAACAAAATTAACGGCGACCTTAACGCCGCCGTAGAGCCTACTCGTATGTAACTCTGGCGGGACAGGAAATAAAGACAGACGTCGAATTAGTGTCGCGCCTCGACACTCACGCTTTCGATCATTCGATCCACAAAGGCGCTTGATCGCACAGAGAAATATAACGGGGGCCGCGTGATTTGCGCGCCGCGAAGAAAACTGCGCGTGAGGGTGGCGCATAAATATTTCAAAATCGAGACCGCGGAAATCTCGCGTGAAATCCTATATAGGCTGAATTTACCGATCGATCGCAATGTCGTCGTCGTTACACAATGAGTTTCAATTGAAACTATTACAGAATTACTCGCTGGACAACTATTACTACGGTCTGAGTAATTATGGCGAGCGATCTACGCGCCGCGCCACAGATGAATAATAGTTGCGGTTTTCCTCAGATTGCGCAATACCGTTCCCCATCTGTCTGCACACACACACACACATATAGTCCGTCTTGTCGATCATGATGTGTATCCGTCATGTATATGTATATCGCCTTTTTCGCGTTCATCGATCGTAAACAGTACGTGTCGGTGCAGGGGACTGATGACTAACAATGGCACTAATGTTGCCGCCAGGCGGTTATATATCTAGTAGCTCGACAGGAAGTAAGAACAAATGTCGAATTAACCACGCACAGTAATAGTTATCTAAGACTAAATTGCCTCGGCGATCGATCTTGCGCATTAGGCGTGGCGCGTTCTGTTGCATTGTGGGGAGGACAATCGAAAAACTCTGGCGGGAATCTATTTTCCGATGACATTAAGTAGCGAAAAGGTGACCATAACAGTTCGTATAACATTTCATAACTCACTAGTCGATTATTGCACTCGTGTCTAATTATAGTTTAGAAAGTCCGCGCCGCGTGATCTCGATTATTATCGAACAGATGATATCACAGTCAGATGCAACCGCAATTTTTCTCGGCCCCGGTTTAAGAAAGGCAGAGAGTCAGATCGCGCAAGCTCCTGACGTTCCTCCCGAGAGTTAATTTTGTCCGCGCGATAAATAATATCTTCTAATGGAACGTCAGCACGCAACCGTAAACAACGCGCTATTCGGGCGTTTGATCTCATTTAATGTGACGATCGTGTCGCGCGGAAATCCAAGAAGATCTGAAAGAACCCTTTCAAGAAGCAGCGGCGGAGAGACTTTAAAAGGTGTCTTCTGCGTTTTTTAGGGCGACTTCTCTGAGAGCGAGGCAGATTAGAATGAAAAAAAAAACTTTAAGTTCTAGGTTGTCGAACGTGCACGCAGAGTCGCGCGTGTGCGTGATCGCTTCTAGACCTCTCCGTCGGCTTAGCAGACCAGTTGTCCACAATAAATACAGTGGTGGGCAATTTTTCATCGAACGCGGACGCTTGGTGCACGCACCCTTCGTGACTCTATTTGGAAACATGCCAGCCCAATGATGGAAACCTCAGTGAACTTGAAGTATTAGCTGTTTTATGTTATACGATTAACGCGCACATATTGCTGTGTTGTAATATTACATCAAATTGCAATTGTTGCTAATTTGATGGTAAAAGAATCATCTAACACCTTCGCGCCGATTAGTTAAGGGAAAGAGTTTTACTTGGCGCCGAAAAAATTTCGTAAAAGTTTTTTCCAAAACGCTGCTATAAACTTTTGCACCACTTGAAAAAGAAGAAAATGAACTATTTATAACGTTTTATCTATTTATTCTTGCGAAAACTTTTAAGTGACGCGTACATACGTCTTCGTACTTTGTAAAAAATGGAGGAACGCATATATGCGTTTTCCGGCGCGAAAGTGAATAATCTTTTATAAAAATTGCTTAACAATCTTTTATAAGAATTAATAGCAACGACTAAGAATTAAAGAGCATTATTTGACGTAAAGTAACCTTACAAATTATTATCCTATTATTAATTTCTCAATTTCCAAAACAGCCTACTATAGTTGGACTGACTGGGTCTATGAGACTCACGCGACTTTAGAATTAAACATCTTCGCGAAAAATATTTTTTTGATTTCCTTTTTTTGAATCTATTTTTGAACAATTTTGCGTCGGTAAAAAAAACACAAATTGAAAAAAATCTATAGTAGTTTCGAAGAGCGTTTAAATAAACTAATTTTAACTAGAGACATTCGTTTGAAATTTTTACGTGGATCTGAAAGACCCATGCCAGTCAACGAAGAATTGAATTACATAATTGTCATTAACACGCGAATTTAAGGATTTAAAGCACAAGAAAAACGAAAAAGAAGAAACTCATGTGCTGTTACATGGTGGCACAGCCGCAGAAAATACGAACATCAGCTTCTCCAGAACCTTGCGCTTCGTGGTCTTTCCTTAGTGGAGAAACTCACGAAGAATCAGGATCTTAACACGGTCGAACCCGTTTTTAGCTGTTCTGAAAAGAACAAATGGAACGTCGCGGAGTGTGCGAGCAAAAGTCGGTGATGCGAAAGAGGTTAGTAGAAAGCGGTGTTCTGTCAGACGCTCTTAACCTAGAAACCCGAGGTCATCCTGGTCAAATAAAATAGACTGAGATCGCGCTCATCGAAAACCCGTCGTGTAAGAAAAAGATCCTAAATAAAAAGAATTTTCAATCGCCGGCCGACCGAACCTCCGGTCGTACCTGTAAAACGGCCGCGTCCGCGAGCGTTTTATGGCGCGGTCGTTTTTTTTTTTTTACGAATGTATAGAGGCGTGCGCGTGACATTTTTTCTAATCACCGCGGCGACACGTTTTCTCCATCTCGGTTTCGTGGTGACTACAGGAATGTAAACTAGCGGATAGAATTTTCTGCATTTGCTCAGGCCGATAACACAACGCGCGCGCGCGCGCCCATTGTTTGAGCGGTCCGAATACACGGAACAAATTGTACCGTCGTTAGCGTCGAGACCTCGCGAGCCGGTGAGATAAATGAGACGGCTTTAGCGTCTTATCTATAGCGGCGAAAATGGCGCGGAAGAGTCGTACGTGCCGCGGTTAACGGGCCAAGAACGATAAAATACAAAGGGGGAAGGGTTTAAGGAACAGGCGCACAATGTGAGGAAAACAAGAACTTGAAACATGATAAATGCATCAATATGCGGAATTAGATAAGGAAGAGATATCCAAAGAAAAAATATGATACTTTTCACAGGAGAGTGATATATCTGATATTAATTCGCTCATTGTGCCGTCGTGTATCGAATAATCGCCAATTTGTTTGTTACAGAGATAGAAAAATATCGAGGCGGCGTTCTTCGATTCTAAGAATGAATTGCAAACAACTTGGAGATCAATATTGCTTGCGATATAACTGCTATTAGAGATTAATAATTGATTCGCAATTATACTCCTGAGAACTTGCTGCTGGATTATGAATGACTAATGAATACTTACGAAACGGAATCGATCATTTCGCGAAACCATTGTAATCAATAAGCCAAGCTGATTTCGAAAACGAAGGCGGAAATCATCGTGCGAATGCACCGAGGCAGTCGCGATAAATCTCGCCAACACCTCGGAATTCCGAGCAAACCTTGCGACTGTCCTTCGAGTTCCGGGGGAGTTTCGTGTCATTATCGTTAACGCGTGAAAGGCAAGACTACACGCGAGGAATATTATACGCAGCCGCGCGCGATTCGCATCGCGCAATGGAAATCGCGCGAAAATCGTTTCTCGGATAGAGATCTGTTGGCGTGAGCGCGTGCTATTATGTTCGTTTGTCCGACGTTTTGCAAGCAAGTATATTATTGCAGCGCGCAATATCGAGTAGACAGCATCCGCTCGTCGATAACGTGAGAACGCGACTCTCGCCAAGGCGAGATCAAGGCGCGTGCAAGGTCGCTGAGAAACGAAACGGTCGAGCGAAGCATCGTCGTTGTCGTTGCTCGAGGAAACGCTCGTCAAAGCGGAGGAGAGTCCTGTTCGCCGTCGTGCGAGTTCGAGACAGTACAATGGGATTACAATGTCGCTGCTTCGCGGCGATGCAAATTAAGAGCTAATGGTGTTTTAAGTACGAGACGCGCCTGTTAAATGCGATAAATATGCGATAAATTGCCCTCATCCTCCTCGCTTTTAGATACCGAAGCGCTGATGATAATAACGGCAGCAATCCCTGTCTAATGACACTAATATTGCAGATGTGTAATTTCATACGCGGATCACGCGGTAATGGAATGGAAATTAAAAACTTACTCACTGAGGCATTTAATTTCAAACTCTTGTTTGTACTAACCCGTTCCACTCAGCGGAAACGGTCGCTCGAATGTCAAATTGCCGCAGATTTCACCGGATGAACAATTTTTTTAATTTTACAAATGGATTCGATTAAAGAATTCACTTTGCATCGATTTAATTAACATTGTTTTTTTTTTTTTTGTTTTTTTAGAAACAAAATCTTTATGCTCTCGCCGAATTTATTTTGTCTATCGATTTACGAAAGACGAAATCCAACTACTACGCAAAGTTCTTTTTTTTTTTTTTTATTAAAACATCCGATACTCTACGCTATCGTTATTATTTTTTTCGGAGAAATCTAACCGCGCGACAGACGTGTAGCTTAGTACAAGGATGTTTACACGAGAAGGCGTAAATATGTAACCGCGTCCCGAATAGGGGAAAAAAAAAAGAAAAAAAACTCGCTCATGTGCATACGATACGAGGCGGCAGCCGAGAGTTCGGGTTCCGTACGTAGCGGCGACTCGCTATAAAAATACGATAAAATATTCGGTTGCTCGCTAGGGCAACACCGATATAATGGCTCGCGAAGTGTCCGGTTACTTCGAAAAGATTTCGGCCGGACCGGCCGGACTTTCGGTCTTCTTTTTACCGTGCACTTGCGAGCGCGCGCCTTTTCACGCGCGCCGTTCTTACAAACGTTAACAAGCGCGGCTCGTCGAGCTCGTTGGCCATTGGACGTGCGTAAAAATTTCATGTATTTGTCTAATCCCTCGTGAGAAAGAATGACGACGAGAGAGACGTTCGGATTAGCGAGGCACGACACCTCGCTAATTTTGGCACGCGTTGCGTTCGTTGATGCGCGCGAGCGCGCACACAGGTTGTCCTTGAAGGATGGCCTTCGAGGAGGAATCGTGCGTTGCCGAACAGTGTTCGTGAATCCACCTGCTTTTTGTTTCTTTTTTTTTTTTTTATTCTTGCTTTTTACCAATCGCTTGCCGTTTGCGTTCCTCTTGCAGTCCGCTCCTGTTACGTCGTCGTCGGCTCGTGAAACGAAGAACGTGAAGGGCGGGAGGAAGAATCGGGTACGAATCTGTCGGGTATCGGGAAGAATCGCGCGAATCCTAGAACGACAAGGAGATGGACGACGTGGAGACACGTCGCGGCTCCGCAGTCGGTGAAAGAAGAGAAACGGCGGACGAAGCGAGAGAGCGCGAGAGGAGATCGAGAGATCTCGTTTTCTTGGAACTCGGCGAACAAGCACGGACCCTACAAAGCGTTTCCGCTCGTTCGATATTCCGAATCCGCCTCAGTCGTGCTCGTTTTGTCGCCCGTCGACCCCGTCGCCTTCGGCCGCGCTAAAAAGACGTGTTTTTGCGCGCGCGTGCGCGCGCGGATCGGACGCCGCAAACTAGACTGCCGACGCGTGTCGGTGCCTATTGACGGCTCAAGAAGGAAACGTTCGCTGCGATTCTACAAGCTGAATGCATGTCTCGGTCTTAGAAAAAAATATCGATCGCAGAAAGAGAGAGAGAGAGAGAGAGAGAGCTGCGTAGCAGTAGGCGATCGCGCAATTGTGCGAGAAATGCGCGTTTTCAGACTTAAAAGAAGACATTCCAAGTTTTCAAAAAACATTATATTTATATATTAATATATATATACATATTTTTTACAGCATGAAGTTTTAAACGTAAGTTGATACAATTGGAAACATTAGCTGTAGGAAAACAAATAAATTTTGTATTTTATATGCGTGACGTACAACAATAATATTACACAATAACAAAAAAAAATATATATATACATTTTATCAGGCTGCACTTTCGCTTATCTCTGGGTATAATTGGATTTATCAACAAGAGGGCATATCGAGATTCGATGCCATGAAATCGAGACATTTTTGCTTGTAAATTATACATTAATAGGGATAGCGTTACCAGTATATTCAAACTTCACCTCACGAAATTCGAGAACGTACTAATTACGATCGCATAATTACAACGGAGAAAACACGTAATTTGTTCCGCGACAGATATCGTGATTACAACAACCGGTCTAGACGGTTCGCGCTTAATGAGACATCACCGTTACTTTATTGTTTCTACGTACGTAGAAATTCTATAAAACTTACTTGTTTCTCGTTCCAGCGCGTGTTTTTACTTACAATTAATGCAACGATCGAATTTTCCTCACATTGGAAATAACGTTTGCATTCTTTTATCAACTAAACAGTCCCGTGCGGTGAGAGTTCGATTTCGTCGCGGCGTTTATTTCAATAATTACATTATTTCGTTTCACCGCATTACGAAACAGACTCTTTTTGACTTTGTGTGCAGCTTATCTTCACGATGATCGGGCACTTTACTACGACATTTATACTTTTTTCGAAGGTATGCTACTTCGTGTTTTACGGCGCATTGATTACGATGGATAACATTTAATACCTCAATAATGGCGCGTGGGTCACTTTATTTCGACGATTCAATCGACCGAGAGTGACATCTCGATCGAGAGATTGTTATCGCGCGTCCTAATTGGTATATTTGTTCGCCCATGCCCGCCGACACTTTATCAGCGAGATAAATATCTCATGCGAGCGAGCGCGGCTCGTCTGTGCGAGCGCGGCTTTCGTTTCCGGTCTCGGAAAGTCCCGAGAGAAGCAGTGTCTCTGATCTTACGATTATTTCGACAGGATATCCGGAATGGGTTGCACGCCGCCGAGATAACCGCATTTACCCTTGCGCGACAGGCGAGGAAGGGAGGTAAAACAAAATGATATTTGTAATTATCCTAGTGTGTATGTGGCGTGGCGCTAAATGGGTAGTAAAGTAGCGTAATTGCGATGTAAACGCGGTCATATATATCGCAAATCCTTTTAAGGCAAATGCACTGCAGTGTAAATTAGCAATATTATAATGCAATAAATCTCGCACTACGATTAAGCTTTAGATTGCCTGTACGACGCCATTTGGCGTCATCAAATAAAGTGCATACTTTTTTGTTTGTTTGTGTACATGTGTAATTTACTTCAAAATTCCATTCATGTGATCATGTGCATGCATATCTGTATATTAATGCGAGTTTCTAAAATTAAAAAAAATATTTTATACATATATACATCGACATGCATACAGATTTTCGTGATTTTGACCAAAAAACGTAATCAGCATCATCAAAAACTCTCAAAAACCTTCATTTTGTGAATTAAAAAATTCTTTTATCTGCTCTCGTTCCCGCCTCTATGACGTCATGCGACAACTCGTACACATCGAACAATACATACTAGACATATATGGATTATTATATTATGAGGGAATTATCCATGATTTTGGATTTTAAAATTCCGGCGGCAAAAGTTAAATATAGACACGCTGTCTGTAAAATCAATTTTTTTATGACCAATTCAAACAACATTACTATTTAAAAACACTCAAGATCGCTGAAGGTCGTATATTGTCAAGAGGTTGTTAAAACATGTTAAAAATATTTCTCGTGCACATGTTGCGCGCGATTGACATATCAACTGTAATCGGATTTACGAAGACGCCGCGCGACGGATTAAAGCTGAACGATTGATTGCAAAATTTGCGATACAACGTGAAATAGTATAATCGTGAGGAGGAGCCGACGAAGACGACAGTTAAAGAGATTATCAAGGTGCAGAAGTCTCTCTCGGGCGGGAGTTTGGCAAGTTTAGAAAGACGTATCATCAAATCGAAAATCCGCGTTATCGAATAAAAAAAAAAAAAAAAAAAAAAAAAAAAAAAAAAAGGGGGACTTATAAATTAAGAACGGTCGGCGCGAACGGTCGCCGGATTGATGTTAATCCGACTTGTCGTGATTGCCCGACGAGTGGCAGAAATGAGAAAAGAATTCTACAACTTATTTGTGCGCGAGTTATACCAAACGGTATGAGCGAGTTCCGGATTCGACCTGCGCGACACTAATCCTCTGCGCGAATAAAACACTCACACCACTTATATCTCGAAAGATGACGTAGAAAATCTTTACTCTTAGCATAGGAAATTGAGCGTATAAGAAAACTGTCGATACGTCAATCAATTTCGACGGAACAGTCCACGTGTTCTAATTCGCGATTTTTTCTTTCCAAATTGAACAATCGCAATCTTACATCCCATTATCGTGTTCAATAAATCGAGGCGTATTTCAAACGCATAAAATCTATTCCGCCGAATACTCTTGTAACCAAATACTGAAATTATACAACATCAGGTATTTTTTCTCGCTTTTGTGAAACCCAGTTTCAAAGAAACTCGAAACGTTCAGCGACCGCTCCAAGGACGTTCGCGAAAGAGGCTCACGCGGGAAGAGCAATCCCGTTGACGAGCCTCGTCAGCAACGTCATCGAGGACCGCGATCTCGAGGAGGAGAGAACTCCCGAACAGGTTTTCGGTCGTGAGGTTAGCCGCAGGCACGCGCTCGGGAGAAAACACATTCACGCCTCGCCACGAAATACCAATCGGGTCGACGCGAGTCTCTTCTGAGAGGGAGAAGAGCGTGGACGGCATTCGTAATGTTTCATATCTCTGTCTATGCGCGTACGATGCGCGTGGCTACATTGACGACAATAATTCAGAAACGTGAAAGAGCTCGTTGAATATCGTTGGATATTGATATCATCGCGTCTTATTATCTATTACCTCAACGTGGCGGATGCAACAACGATCGCTCACCAACGCCGCGCCGGCTTGAGAATAATTGCTTCCCGTAACGCGCATGTTAATGAAGGAGTTTCCTTTTCTTCACAGACTTATACGTGCGTGTACGCAAACGGCGTTTACACACCTTTACAACTTCCACGCGACGCCATCGCCGCGGAGCCGAGTAATAACCTTCTCGTATTTATGACTTTATGATTGCTCGGCGATCGTATAAGCCCGCGTAATTGTTCGATAACACACTGATTTACCCTCCTCATTACCGATAAGCAACGCGCACAAAGTTGCGAATGATAATATTACATAGTTGAAAGTAAGCTGACAGGTGTGATTCCCGGACCGCGTTCGAACGAATGTGAGAAGATTGCGAGAGGTAATATCGTTTTATATTGCCGCGAATCGATAAAGTCTCAGGGACAGAGTGTATATCCTTTACGTTGAAAACGTAGTTTTACTGATAGAGCAAAAGACTCTTCCCTCTCCGCCAAGTTCCTCAACTCTCCCGCGTTTCCCTCATATTGTCCCACATGTCTCTCGAGCATAAATTTCAGCTCCAATAAAACGTCGCGTATCCGGTTAATCTCGCGGGGACATATTCGTACGCAGTAAATGCAGATAAGCCTGGTAAACGTAGAAAACAACCCAGACGACGACCGTGCGACACGTGGAACTCTAGGCATGACGCGGTCGCGGTATCTCCGGAGCGGGAAGAAAACGGGGGATAAACGAGCGGAAAAGAGGACAGAAACGCAACTTGGAATAGTCTTCTCTCCTTCTCTCTCTTTCTCATAAACCTTTTTCCGTATGTTGGCGAGGGTTAACGTGGGCGAATGGGGTACCTCGTCCGTCGGAACAAAACTCAGATAAGAGTTGAACGTAGGAGAAAAGGCTGATCGAGAGAAAGAGAGAGAGAGAGAACCGAAGTTGAACGGTGCGGAGAAAGGAGAGGAGGAGCACCGCTTATCGTGAATCGAGATGAGACGAAAAACACTTGGAAGTATTTTTCACGACAATAAATAATCCAGAACAAACGTCATTCCGTGAGGTGACACGGGCGAGTCGAGAGAGCGCGCGCGAGATTCAGACGCGTCGCGATAGCAGCTCTTTCGTGCCTCTATCAACCACCGCTCTCCCTTCTCCTCCCTCTCTCTTATGTTTCTTTCCTATCTCTCGGATTCTCCTTTTTACTCTCCACCGAGCAATATCTACCTGGAAGTGGTGTCTACCGCGGGGGCACGTGGGCCACAAAGGCACTTACACGAGACCTATTTCGAGACCCGGAGAAATAATGTCTCTCCATTGGTGGGCTTGGCGCGATCGGTCGATCGCGATTACGGGAGCCGCTCTCTCCGCTCTTTCAGAGATACCTGGACTTCCGGTTTACGGGAAGGGGCCTCGCCTCGCGAAAATCGCGACGCCCGGCGATATATTCAAAGTGGAGCACTGCATATCCGCGACTAAGAGCTCGGATAAGAAGAGTGAAATATATATTCGGCGAAACGATAACTCTCGCTGTTTCACGGATGTGGCGCTGAAGACGGAAAACGGTGTTCATGTATTTGCGCGGAAAAATGGCAAGTAAAAAATATAAAAAATTACAGGATAGGTTTTTCTTTTTAATGTATGGCGTGGATTTTAATTCCAGGATCAATCTTTGTGTGATTCGCAATACGTCGAATAAGACATAAAGATAAAACGGTGTGTAATGTTTTCGCGAGGCAGTTTTAAAATTAGAGGCTCGAATTGATGGGTGAAAACGCGGCGCCACGAGGAAGTACGCCGACATCTCTTCTTCATTACTCGTTTAAAGAGTATCATTTTCGGCTGACCGATCGTCCGTCCGATCCGATCTCTAAATATCTGCAACGTAACAACGAATCATCGATCCTCGCGATGAGAGTTTTGCCGATGATCGACGTATTGCAATCGCGGCTGATTGCACCTGTATCCTGCTTCGCCGTACTCGAGAAATATCAACCCTGTTATTTGCCGAGATATCGATTCGGACGAGCGGCGAAGTTCTCTCGGTCGAAATAAAAACGCGTAGAAACTACGAGAGAACGTACTGGAATACACACAAGGCGTTTTTTCGGCTAAGTATACTCGTCGTGTAACGTCGTGTCGCGTACGGTGCACGTGTCGAAAGAACGTCCCGAATTAGAAGCCCGCGACCCGTCTCCCGTTCGTCGAGCAATTTAGCCCCTCGAACTTTGCCTGCACATCTGGGCCCCGTTGTTGACTCGGCGTTCTCTCGCTCTTATTTTGATAATGCGGTTACAACGTAAAGGGTCTCGTCCAGAAGACGAGATTGCTGTAGAACAACCAATCCCCGAGCAGAGGAACGCAATAAAACTTAAAGACGAGATAATCTCTACACGATCTTGTTTTTCTAAAAAGATATGTCTACATTGCGTGAAATTAACGCGCAAATGTTCCTCAATCAGTTTCTCAATGTCTTCGCGCCTCGTTGCTTACCAGCTTTTTCTCTCGCCTACTAGGAACAAGAAACACGGACGTTATGCGACGAAATGGAATACATTTCGGCCGAATTCCGGGTAGGAAACGAGGAGTAACGATTTTCTCTCTCTCTCTCTCCTCCCTTCTTTACTCGACGACCTTCTGCGGTCCCGCAAGCTTGTATATACGTACGAAAGGGGAACTGAATTCCAATACAGCAAAAAACCGTTTCAACTGGTCTTGAAAGGGGTACCAAAAGACCTATAAAATGGGGTCCAAGGGGACTGCGGTTCTTCTTGTGTTCTGACAGATGTAACGCGGCGCTTAATGCGGCTAACCTGCCACCTATGAGTGTGCTATGATGACGAATTCGCGTCTAGTCTAAAACCGGTGAAACCGATACTCGGTCATCGATTCGCTTCGTAGTGATTCAGTTAATTACGTGTTCCTCTAAAATAGCACACAAAGTATGCAGACGTCTTAGGTTGCTTTTAATATTATAATGACGAACATCTAAAAAACTTTAATCTTCATTAATATTAATTATTATTAATTCGTTTTTTCTAAATATCTTTAGCAATAATGTTTTCAAATTTTCTTAAATAATATATTTTTTTCGTTAAAAATTTTTTAGTGCGCAAAAGAGAAAGAAACACAATAAATTAATAAAAAGTTAACATTATACAGAAGAATTTTAAATATTGCTAAGTATCTACATATATAATCATATCTTTTTACAATATTTTCACAAGTTTAATTAGCGAAATTCTTTTTAATGCTGTACTTATTGTAATATTTTTCATGCACAAGCGTTCATGCCAAGTTATGCTCATTCGTCTCCCCCTCTCTCTCTCTCTTCCTCTAGTTCCTCTCTTATCTGTCCCTTTCTCTCGGTTCAGATCTGTATAATAGGTGCGATATCGGGGCCTGAAAAGACCCGAACGAAGAAGACGCACTTACCGTAATACCCGGTTCCGCTTGTGCAAGCGTTGAATATCGGTAGGAATCCTATAATCTTCTGACACGCACGATTACGGATCACGGACAGCCTGATGGACAGATAGACGTACGCGCGGATGGTGCAATTTAAATTCGGCGCTTGAATTAGTTGATTAACGACGAGGCGAGACCGTCTCTCGACAGCCGATTAGTTTGGTTTCAATATGTTTTTAATTTCAACTCGACAATCGCTCCTCTATTTGTGTATTTTCTAACTCAGTCGTTCTTAAGTTTTAATCCGCTTGTGATACAAAAAAGTATATGTAATACATATTGTAACATATACTTGCTATTTAGGTACTTTATTCTTTAAATTTTATTCGCTAATTGACACAAACATCGATACTTGCAAATTACTCTTCAAGCGCGATCGATAATTATCCTCAAAAGTAATCATCGCGATTAACGCCGTCTGAAAACTTCACTCTGCCGAAATCATCGTTATTCGATGATAGAGTCTAAGACTTCCACGACGCTTCTCTGCCATTACCGAAAGCAGTTAAAGCTTGGGTTACGACATGGTTCGCCGCACCTCGCCGACCACTCGCAGCGAGTGCCGAGTTCATCGCAAAGCTGCAGTGCGTTCATTGAGCATTGTAACGTCTTAATAGTCATTACAATCGGTTTTCTATTCTCCATCATGCACACGTGGCAGCGAGCAAGGATTATATTTGCTCTGCAAATGAGACACACTAGTTTCAATATTTCATTTTTTGTATTGAGCATCGTGTTGAAAAATAAATGAAAAAGTATCAGGTTGCTCTTTAAACCCTGATGAAGTGAGCTGTAATGTTCATGAAACGTCGGTATAAAAATGACACTAACGCGGTTCAAACCCGACGCCTCTACATAGATACGAATATGCATCTAGTACGTCTATTCTCATAATGATCGCCCTTTCAAGCATGTAAAATTGAATCTGATTTCCTTGACACTCCCAGTTAGATACCGATTGCAACGCGCGCACTGTTACTCGCAACTGGCGCCGACGGCATGAGATCGAGAGGTTGAGCAACCTCTGGCGTTGACGTGAGCGAGCGAGCGCGCGCGCGCGCGCGCGAACGAGAGTGACGCGAGGCAGTTGGCGGCAACAACTGCCCGCGGTCATCGAGAAATGTTAATTAAACCGCCTTTCCTATATAAGGATACGAGACGGTGTTCCCGTATGAGGAACGCAGATCCGCGTTAGCCTCGAAAGGTCGTCCGAATGCCTGCACGACGGAACATCTCTCGAGACCGCTCGTTGAATGCGAGATGCCTTCCGGTACTTTGTAATGAGAAGAAGAATAATGTAAATGGACGCGGCGAGAAAACGTTAGGAAACAGAAAATTTGGAAGAACTTTATCGAGACGGGAATGAAATACTTAATCTCACTTCCCGTTGCGTCAAAATACTTACTCGCGCGTGTATTCGGTCGTTGACGGACGCGCGTGGCTCTTACGATACTTATAAAAAAAACATTCTGGCCAAGCTGCGGTTAGTTCCCGAACGTCGGGCTTATTCTCGACGTTGAATTTTACGGCACCGTCGCGCCGATGGTGGTAACGCGCTCACGCGAGTCTCAAGACGCGCGAGGGCCTTAAAAATAAACTAATAAAGCGTCGTTTCACACGCGTTTACACGAAACCGAGGTCTCCGTCACGTCACGCTACGCCGTTCTGGCCGCAATAAAAGTAAAACTCGCAGCGGCGAAGGCGACGGACCCACATCACGACAGTGTTGCCCGTTTCCGAGAGGATCGAATCCATCACCCTTTGTGGAATAGAAGGATGCCGTACGTTTTATTGCTCTTCTCACATTGCGGCGTGCATATGTGTCTCTCTGTACGCGCGGAGAGACTTGACGCGTTATGGGCGCGGCTCGCGCTGTTAAAGTCCATACAAATCCGAACTATACGCCAGCGGACTATAAACGCATAAGTCTTAAAAGGCCCGCTTTGTGCGGGCGTACGAGACGCGGATGAGGAAATGGAGTGTAATAGCCAGGAAAATGTGTGATCCAGCGACGAAGGCGCGATTCGTTACGAACGGCGGGCGGCTCTCGCTGTGATCCTCCAGACGCGATTTTACTACTTGGACCGAATAACTTTAGTCGTGGATGAGCGATCATCTTCCAAATTATTTTCTACTTTCGTAACTGTATGGGATGTTCCACACTAATAGTTCTCTGAATTATTCGTAATAAACTCAAAAGAATAACGAGATTATTATATTTACATATTAATTAACAATATAATTTTTAATTTAGTAATGAAATTTCACAGGTGATAAGAACCGATGTTTTGCAAATAAATATATTTAAATATATTTACATTTTAAGAGTGTAAAGTCTTGCACATTATTTTCGAATTGAAATTTTCAACTCTTAAATCCATATAGGATGCTAGATTTGCATCACGTATATGAGAATATAAATTGCCAATTTTTCTTCCCAATTAATTTAGAAATTATATAGTGCAAAAAAAAAACACCTCGGCCAGAAGTCGAACATCGGAAATCATCGGCTTTCCGTGCCAAAAATTTAATTTTTTTAATAAAGGTGTGTTGGTGATTGATGACCTCCGGTTCAGGTATAAATTCAAATGTGTTGATAAATCAGGCGTTACTGAACTTGTTGCCAGTTGTTTTGCAAATGTATTT
>QVOA01014751.1:0-33508 GCA_014825685.1 Pseudomyrmex cubaensis
AAGAGACAGTCCCGTGACGACGACGAGAGAAAGACGACGCAACGGTTACTCCGCGACGACGACGATTCTCACGACGAAACGTCCCACGATGACTCCGACGACGCGAACTGACCGCCGCGCAACAATATTTTATATTCCTACATATACAAGTATTTACAACTGATTTTAAAAAAAAATTTTTTTATTTATTCGAATTTTTATTTAGTATGTGAGTATAAGTAGCGCATTGAATATACAGCAATTGGCCGAATAGCGGTAACGTGCGACTGATGTTGTACGTTATAATGTTCGATTTCCCGTAGGATTCTTGCGCAACTGATCACTCGACTGTAGTGGTCAGAGGTCATCCCTTCGCCAAACAGATGAGCCCTCGGGGAGTGACGCTTTCACTGACTCGCAGCGGGACGGCATCGGCGTTAACATCAACCGTTCCGCGATACGCGAATTAATTTCCGAGCTAGTTTTTTCCTTTTACTCCTGGGAATGCTTACTGCATATACGGCTATTTTTTACACGTATTTCCTTTTCAAAACTAGCCATGTTGTGTTGTTTCGGACCGTGTTGATATTATATTCATTACGATGTTTTACTGCCGCTAAAATATTTTGATGGAAATAAATAATAGAATACTTACACACATTTTGCTAGAAAAAAATACAATACAAAACTTAATACTTTTGACTTTTATAAAAATATAACTTATTTTATAACATTATAGCTAACTTTTAATATTTAATTTAATTACAGTGAAAAAGAGTGGCAAATGTATATTCCGAAAAAGTTTTTGACATTTTTACTCGAAAAATGATTATATAGATGAGAAGAAAATATTATGTTGCGACGTCTATATCGTTTTCCAATATTTGCCGGTTATTATTATTATTATTATTTTTTTAATAAAAATATCGATTCCGCTTGAGAAAACTGATCTCGAGTATCATCAAATAGCCGAAGCTTCTCGATTGTACTTGGTCGGATATTAATTCCTTCCTGAATTTCTGTGCTCGATGATGAGCGAAGAAGATAACGGAAAATATACTTATCGACAATCGTAATATCGTTCTGAACGAGGCGTCTAACCGACCGGAAAACGCATTTCGGAAACAGCGACGGAAAGTCCAACGTTAGACGGTACTGCCGCGGCTTTCGAAGAAAACGCTTTAAAGTTTTAATCGTGCTTCACGACTCGTTACCTATCGACCATACTTCGGTTCTGTACTGCATACGCTTTCGCCCCGCGTGTCCCAGGAGGCTAACCTACTTGCCCGAACTTGTTGAAACTCTCGTTGCTACAATTTCAGAACGACTACTTACATAATACTATTTCCAGACTGCGCTGTAACGATGAAAAATATATTTATATCGTTCGATTCTTATTATTCTCGGTCGTTTGTGTTCAAATATGAGTTTGTCGCGAAAGTTTCACGACAGCCATTTTGCAATATTGAAATGTGTTTTGATGTGTTTTGAAAGGTGGTTTCTTTTTAGTATATTTCTGTGATATTCGTTCATTTCGTTACAATTAAATATATACGCATAATATGTTGTCGAGATGTGAAGTTGGAAAGAGAACTCCCAAAGGTCTTTTTTAAATTAAACAAAAAACTTTTAAGAAATGCATGGATTGTATCAATATACAATTCTTTATTTTGAAGACTTATCAGTACAAGAATCAATTTCTAAAAGTTTTTTTTTTAATTGAAAAAACTGCTCGTTAACAAGATGTTGAGTACAAAATAATTTACTATTCTTTTTACTATTTTTTTAACTGAAAAGCGACGGAGTTTTGCTGTGCACAACTTACTGTTATCAACTTTTTAATTAACATTTTAATTACTAGTAAGTTTAAATATTAGTGAACTCCATTTCATTATTTATTCGTTATTTGTTCATTATTTTTTAATTATTTTGTATGTGTTAATTTTCCATTTATGTATACATCAGTTGTACATTCAAGAAGATTCAAAAGAGAATCGAAAGAAGAATTGTTTATACTAAATGTTATATTCAATAAAAAAAACATGCGTGTTTTGCATCTTCCTTGATACTTTGTTTCATCTTCTCACAAACTTATCCATTTGTTACAAAAAATTTTCTTGCGAAATGTCATGTCTCAATATTACATTTCAAATTTCAGAGACTTAAAAACTATCATTATATTAAATTCTATACAAATCAATCTTTCTCTACATGTCTGTGTGAAAACAAAACTTCAAAGTGCAAAAGTGTGAGAACACTACGCAAAAAAAAAATTATTGTTTTTTGATGTTAAAAAATCGAAACTCAATGACGTTTCTGTTGAAACTTCTCGTGAAAAGTACCGTGATGGGCGTGCGCTATTGATGCCGACGAGAGGTATATTCCGCGTCGCATCCTTTCCGCCAAAACGCTCCGGCGAAACGTCTCCACACGAAAAGAACGCATTTTATTGCGAAACTATGTTCTTCGGGTCCAGTCAAGCTTTCGGTTTTTCCTTAAAGGAAACATAAAATCGCATATCCTGCCAACCTCGGTATATCGTATTCGTCAGGTATACTGAAGTTCTCCGTCGACATTTGTCCTCACACGTCTGAGCTAAAGTCGAAAAATTTCCTGCCATCGGAATGATCATTATCTTGAATGTGCATCAGAAACTCTTCATTCATTTCGCGGTTCGGAAAAAGAACGCTCGACCAAATCCCGTTCATTTGTCACGTGTCAAACTCTGTCCCGGAAAACGAAAGATCTTCGCGTGCGTGGATCATTACTAAGAAGAGAGAACGCCGCGGTTTACGCTTCGATAAACAAACATAAATCTACCGACCTGCGAAAGGGGTCTGGCGAGGAGGGAGCGTAAATCGTGTGTCTTCGCCGGTACCATCGGTAATGGAACAACGCACGAACCTGCGCACAGGAACGCTTGTGCATATCCGTCTACATTACGCTGCATAATTCATGGGGTTGTCATAGGCGCGAGAGGCGGATAATGGTACCGTACTGGCCGTAGACCCATTGTCCATGGGCAGGTGCCGTCAACTAACTTGGATCCGGAGGATGACGACTACGATGACGGCAACGGCGACGGCTCCGACGGTGAGTCCCTCCGTTTGGCTCGCTCGCTCTATCGTCGAATATCCCAGGATTCACGCACACTGAATCCCGCAGAAATTGGGACCCCGTTTCCCCCCATTTACATAACGTGTTATCCGCATATTGTCAAGCGAAAATTCACGCTCATTGTGCGCTGTCGTGTCGGGCATTACGTGCGGTAAACAATACTTGTGTGCAACAGATCGACCAATGTCAAATTCGGGAGGCAACTACAAGTAATGAGATGTCCCGCGTTTCAATTAACATAAGTTGGAATGGTAACAATTAAATTGTATAAAGTCCGTGCAATAAAAAAATATGTACTTGTAACATTTATCAAAAGTGTGAGAAAAGTCTCAAGCTATGTTTTGAAAAAGATAACAAAAATGTGTCGTAGTACAGTTCGAATATTAAGCAACAACAATGTAAGATAAATATTATCAAGATTGTTATTGACTGTTCGCCTAATGGTTATCTTTAGGCCAAAAAGTCTACGTCGAGCGAGAGCAATAGATGTAATTTTTTCATGTCCAAATACAACTGATAAAAATTCGTTCCGTGCTGTACACGTCATATTCGCGTTGTATTAACAGCCCACAGAGTTATCGTGCATAATATCAAAGTATAAACGCTTTACCGCCGCCGTCCGATATTTCACATTCGTCGTTTATAAACGTCATCCGTCCAGACAGAGTAAACCTGCGCAGAGTTTTTATTTCCTCCTATAAAATTTTCCTACATGCGGAAATGCTTTAGCCGCGATATCCCGCAATTCTCAATGGGAATTTGCGCGCTGATTGTCCCCGCTTTGGTCACCGACACGCTTGAACGACTATTTGAACATTCTTCAACCGACTATTTTGAATAAGAATGAATTCAACTCTCTCTCTCTCTCTCTTTCTCTGTCTTTCTCTTTCTCTTTGTCGACAACTCGACGTCTCGAATTTATCACCAATAA
This sequence comes from Pseudomyrmex cubaensis, assembly GCA_014825685.1. Lineage (NCBI taxonomy): Eukaryota > Metazoa > Arthropoda > Insecta > Hymenoptera > Formicidae > Pseudomyrmex > Pseudomyrmex cubaensis. Next base: position 4,028 of record QVOA01014751.1, read on the forward strand.
ATTCCGCATCCGCAATTCGACCGCCATTCTCGCGAGGAAGAATGCGCAAAGCACTGTCGCCGATGCGAACGTAACGACTTCGTTAACTGCAATCGCACGGACGATCGCGATCCATCGATCACTCGGGCGTGGTATCGCGTGTAAATTGAATGAACTATGCGCGGAATGGACGCAAACAATACCGCACAATTAAACGCGGATAAATTACGCGTGTTTCGTCACGAACTAGGATATAATAATACTGGAATACGTGTTTAATCGCGACAGATGTTTACGATAAATGTGAAATGCGTACCGACAGAATCACTAGAGATTGATAAACTGTGGAAACGGTGTACATAGTTAGAATTCCAGCTGTCTAATCTCATCACCAAAGTGTATGATTGATGCCGAATTTTATTAAGTAATACTAAAATAAAATGTAATGAATTATGTCACACGTGTGAATATAGCTATTTTTTATTAGCTATATATTGTACACACAAATATGATTTAGCGGAGTTATGTAAAATAATAAATAAAAAATATAAATGAAACGAAGTTGGCTATACTTGGAATGTTCGAGATGGCTTTCTCCGGTGAGCATGTAACACTCCAGGATCACGTGTACATGTTTACGCGATTCTAGAATTTTCGAAGCCTCGCACTCGTTCCGAAAATCTCGAGTCTCTTTCGGAACACTTAATACAATTTTGTCAGAAGATTTTGTAACACGTTGATCTCGATGCGATAAAAGAAGAACTAACGGGTAGAAAAATTACGTGAGATTTCCATCTAGAGACGAGCGCGAGGTCGAAAGGCGCGTCCGTTTCCTACTTTAATGCGATTTAATATGCCTCCTCTCGTTACGCGCCCGGTGCACAGTTAATTGCGATTTGTTCGCAGAATGCGCGATATCCCTCCGACTAATTTCTTCTTCTCGGCATTAAACGTATCCCGTCCCGACGACCCTGCGTTCTTTAATTTCGCCGTTTCTGTGTGTATTATTTAATTTCATTAACGCCCGTTCCCGTCTACATTTCTCGTTTATTCGTTCGTTCGTTCGTTCGTTCGTTCGTTCGTTCGTTCGTTCATTCGCTTGCTCGCTCATCGTTTCTGAAACTCTTCATTTCCGGCTTTTTCCCGGCGACGGCAGCGGATTTTTCTTGTCTGTGCCGCGCTCTCATCCAAGCCTGCGCGCGATCTGCATGATGAACGCTTCCGTCAGTAGTGCCGCTTCTGTTAAGAATAAATGTAAAGCAAACGTTCTTTGAGTTTGCTATACAGGATGTCTTGAAATAAACGGGCAAAATTTTAATGCCGAGTTTTTTGATAAATTTTAAGTTTAAAAATCGAAGATTGACGTAAAAGTCTCTGCTTATGTTTGCTCAATATTATACTTTTGCAATATCAAGTACTCGAATCTAATCTGTTAGAGCAAATTGTACAACGTTAATTATTTTTATTTACTATAAGCACAAACACACATACTGCAAGTTGAAAAGTAAAAAGACAAAATTATAATTATTACTATTATTATTATTACTTGATTTATAATTTTTATGCAAATATCTCGTACGATTAGTCGCAGTTTTAAATTGAATCTAATTGTAAGTAGGCATTTTTTTCAATCTTGTGTAAATTCGACGTTTAAATCTGATAAAAATACGAGGTTGATCTTTAATTAAATTCCAGATTTTCAAAGCTGGCGCAATATAATTGTCACCTTTTCTTTCGCACACAGCGAGAGAGTTTCGTAATATGATATTTCAATGAATGCTCGGCAAAATTAAAGCAAACCTGGTTTTAAGCGATGCTGGTGAAATCGACGCTAATCTAAATTGTGCGCTCCGACGAAAACTGAAACAACAACTCCGTAATTTAATCTTTTAGCCAAAAACCAATAGAGTTAAACCAAATTCCATTTTAAATCGAGTCTGCGGAATCGATTCTGTTAACCTGCACTATCGAACGAGACACTAAGAACAAAATGAGAACTTTGCAAATATGTCGTTGAACGCTATAAATGAGAAATGTTTGAAAATTATCCTCTATTATTTTAATACGCGGAAAATGAGGTAGAGAGAATGGTAAAATTATTTAAATAAAAGCTATTTTGCGCTGTTACAATTGCCATTTTCTATCTTATTACAAGCAAATTTACGTAAAACTTGTGATAATTTTGTGTTTGCGTTTATTCTTTCGCGAAACCAATTAGCTGTTTGTCATTTTCTTTTCTTTTTTTATGAAAAAAAAAAAAACAGAAATGATAAAACAGATAAAACTAAAAATCGCATTTTTCATTTGCAACATTTTCGCAACAGCTACCGACTTGCTCGATGCGCAAGAGTACAAACAATACAAATGAAAGAGCGCAGTGCTTGATTTTGCTGTTGAAATAAATATCCCGTCGAGCGAATTTGATTTTGATTGTTCGTGATGTATGTCATTGAGACTACTCCACAGGGGTGAACTCGCGTGACACTCGTGTGGCAACGGGCATTTTTTTTCTCGAGCGAGAAACGTATTACGCGCTTCTGTCGCTGGTAAATTTCTTCAATTTATGTTTTGACCGTGGCAACATTTTCGATATTTCGACATTTATTATATCGAGGCATCTGTTACGCTCAATCGCACATTTTCACAGATGATTATAACGTTTCGATAAAACGGGCGTAATCGATAGTGAAGGCGAAGGACGGCGAGAGAGCTACCGCCTCACGAAATGAGTCCGTCGATTCCGGTTCGTCGACGACGCTGGTAGTAGTCAATGGCGCGAGAGAAGAAGGGACGGAAGGCAAGAAAGAATAGAAGTTGTTAGCGGACACTCAAAGTGGAGAAGACGACACGACATCGGAACGTTGCGTCTAATCGCAACCGTGACAAGCCGTTCTCGTAAGAGCACGCGGTTCGCTTTACGGAGAACAGAAGACGAAGGTGAAATCGAGCTACGAGCGGGAACGAGCTCGTAATGCACATCTTCTCTCCCGCGTTGGGAACACGTACAAACAATAGCGGACCCCGCGCGTTCCCGCACGCTCCGGGTCACCCTTGGGCTCTGGTCGAGTTGAAATTTATGAAAAACGATCGTCGATTAAGCCCAGTGGCTCGGAAAGAAAATCCCTCTTGGTCCGCGAGCAAGTAGGGGAGAAAGAACAGGAAAAGACAGTGGAAACGGGGGGGAAGCGAAGACGAAGACGTACTTATGTGAGAAGAAAGAGAAGGAGAAAGAACAAGCCTAGACAAGCAATGTGAGGAAAAAGAAGGACAAGCTACGGCCAGGGAGAGATGATGTGCCACCGTGGTATTGTGAGCTTCCCGTATTTCTCGTCTTCCCTCTCTTTACATATAGCGAAGTTTCTACTTGATCTGACAGTGGGGTCCTAAGTTGACGATAAAGAGCGCCTATTACTATGTTCTTAAAGTGTTCAAGGGATGTCACATATAAGATGAGATTATTATCTCTTTTTTTTCCCCAATTTCTTGTTACGGAAAGAAGGAAGAGAGGAACGACAAGTCTTCGGATCGGCTAATTATTTATTTACAGTCTTTTGGTCAAGAGTGAGATAAACTTATTACCGTGTACAAGATGACATTATAAATATGTTATTGTGCGATATACATTTCAAAGTCTTTTTTAATCTTTTACACGCTGATGAATATATCCTCTGTCATGTATTTTTATCTCGCGTCTTAAAATTAATGTATCTTCGTCGAATCTATCTTTTTACATTTTAAATGCTTAATATAGAACTTGACGTCGCATATACACGTACCATTTTATTACGCTTATGGCGAATATACTCGCCCTGAATTCGATTTGTGTAAAATATGATTACATTAAGAAAGATGAAGATAGATCGTGTCTTTAGAGAAATGCAGAAATGACAGGTAAGATTAATCGATTTTTTTTTTTGGAAAAAGCAAAGTTTTTAATTTTATATGAACGTTTAACAGCAATGGTTTTACATTCTGATTCGTAATTGTATTAATTTTCTCGAGATTGCACTTGTTAATTTTCCATCTCGGATCTTCTTCACGAGCGACAAGACTCGCAGCAATGCTGCTAATTCCTCTTTGAAGAGCCTCGGACACTTGGTGAAAAAGCAATTATTTAAACTCATTTTTATAACGACGTTTCGTGAACATTTAAATATAAAAATGATATTAACGCGGTCCAAGTCCGAAAAATCATCTTCGAATGTCAATACAACACGCCGCGAAAGCATCAAATATCGAATTATTTAAACTATTTGCTTGAATAAATTTTTTTATTTAAAAACCTTTCTTGCGGCATGATGTCTCGTGTTTCGAGAGCAAAGTCAGTCGTAACAGAGCGAGAACCAATCGTTAATACTTGAAATGTTTCAGAGGCAAAGTGTCGTTCGATTCTTTCTCCAGAGCAGAGTCGATCGAAATTCAATATAGTATAGGCAGAGCCGAATTTCAACGAACAGCTTCGATCGCGTATAAATTATTTTAGTGATTTACGACATTTACGCGAACATCAAAGGCGATTGAACTCGCTCATGAAAACACGAAACAACAGGACATATGTTAAAATGACAAAAGAAAAAAAACAGAGTTCATTATGATAGTGTCTGAAAGAGACAGACAGACAGGAGTATTTTTAAACTTTTTTCATTGATTTTTTTACAAAGATGAGATGTTTTTTTTTTGTTAAGAAAATGAAAATAATTCTTTTAGAGAAAACTAAAGTTTGAAATAACATGAAATGATATGTCAGGTTATATCACTGTCTTTTAACACATTTAAAAATACCGGCAACCAAAGTTTTTTTTATTAATTTTTTCTTTTCTTTTTGCTTAAAATATACTCGATAAATTAAACGCTTATATAGTGTTGCAAAAATAAATCGCGACTTTTGTCGAAATACGTCAAAAAAGATTGTGCAAGCGCGCGAAGAAAGGAAAAATATATCATCTCTTCGTCTCGTCTCGAATTCGAGAGATTTCAAGATCCATATTTTATAAGATACGTCGAGCGGTAAACGAGAACCGGCCATAAAATTGTGCCATTTCATCTCGTCGTGTCGAGAGAAAGAGAGAGACGCGAGGGAAGAATTTCAGAAGTATATATCTGCGGTAAGAATTGATACTTTTCCTTTCTTCGATATATTTGTCATTTGTCTTTGTTCTGGCTTCGCATATTTGTTTCGCGACTATTGTTTCAAGTTTAATTTAATGTGACGGAGCAAAACATTTACGAAGAGCAAATAATTTTATTCGAAACGTGTTTGCCGAGTTACGGGAGCTTTAGTGTGAACGAAAATAGCGTCTCTGCGAAGAAGATTTGAAATGAGAAAAAGAACGGAAAAAGTCTATTGTATTTATAACAACAACAAGATTACCGTAGTTTTGCGTACGCCGCCGGTAAAAAGAATTCGCGATAGTTTCTTATTTTCTGCAGTTCCCTATCTATATACCTAGTACGCGTGCAACGTGGGGTGTGGATACAATACGGATTGGATCGTGCTGTTTGTTCGCTAGGATTTTGTTCTCTTTGGATGATCGCTCCTTTGAATGCCGAATTGGTTACCGCACACACTGGGGTGGCGACGGCGGCGGCGCGCGCGCTTTTCTCGTTTCTTTGCCTATCTCTTCGCCGTGCCAAATACATATTTAATGCATCACACGTATGCACCTATTCTCATACTTGTCTCTACGTGGCCGGCATTTTCGTCACAAGGCTGTAAAGCAGAAAACGAGACTCACCGGTGACACCTGCGATTTCATATCGTGCAACCATCCCGCATACACTTACGCGCGTTTTATATTTAAGCAGAAAGATTCGGCTGTATCTAAACATATTCTGCTCTATTAAAACCCTATTTGCCGCTGACGATCGCATTGTATAGCGGCAATTACCGCTTATCGAATATTTCATCACTCGGAGATTGGAATTGCCAATTATTCAGCTATATACACTTGATGCGTCGCGCGCCGCTTGGCAGTTAGTGGCGAAGTTTGATAATTATGAAACGTTTTTCTCACCGCAATTTACCGCGCTAGCCAATTAATCCTATTTTCGTAATAACAATTTGTCGCATTTCCACGGTGCTGCTGCGATATGTAAACTTCGGTATCAAAATATTGATTGTTTCGTTACATAGAAATGCGAGCTATCTGATGTTATCTATCGGGAAGAGAGCGCAAGCGCGCAGCTTTCGTCCGTTTTCCTCCGTGCTTATATACAGTTTTGTAAATTAATTAACCGAAAGTTTCAGGGAAAGGGTCAGGGAAAAATATTTCAATTTGATCGAGGACCCGCCGGATTCACGTCCGTGTATATATGGGCGATTATGAGTGGTAAGGCGAAGTTATGCGTGCGCACACACGCGAAGGCGTGTTTACCGGGGTAAATATGTACTACGTAAACCAGGGGCGATTTGTATGACCGAACTAAATATTGCATTAGTTAAGTTCTTCCTCTCGTCAATGCGACGAGAGCAGGAAAGAAGGGAGAGAGAGAGAAAGAAAGAGAGAGAGAGAGAGAGAGAGAGAGAGAGAGAGAGAGAGAGAGGAAAGGCTCGGTGTGTTTGCCTTCTCGATTGTTTGCGCGATAATTCCTTACAACCGGTTATACGTACTGCTGTTCTGATTGGCTGAACCAAAATTCATGCGGAGGATTATTCGTTAATATTTTCGTTCTCGACCATTAACGTTTACTCTGTACTGTGCTTGCGCGCTTTACCATCAATTATTACACAATCGATGTTATTAACACTCTTGCGAAACGTAGCGTTGTTGCAAGTGCGTGTGTGCGTACATACTTGCATAAGTCATGTATGTATATCCGTAAGTGTGCGATGTATAGACCCACGCACGCACGTTGTTTTAACAAAAGCAAATTTATTTAATATATTTGCGTAGAAAATTGGATCTTTATCTTCACCCATCATTGTTATTTTCACGTCATTGCATTATAGCTAATGGAACACCGAGTTCAAGAGAGAATAATTGAAGTGGAAAATTACTTCCGCTTTGTTTGACGATAAAACGTGACAAAAAAAAAAAAAAAAAAAATTAAGCGACATTTAGGGATGATGATATAATGTAAAAAAGTCTTTTTGTGAATATAAGGAAGTCATCAAATGAAATTCTATGGGATATTTGCGAGATGAATTAAATTAAAAATCTTTTCCTGCTTGGTTGTTTTTTTTGTTCGCGATGCTTCTCGCGCGTGAGGTCTTCTCGCTGTCATTCAATTTGGAGAGAACTGCGGATCTGTTCTTTTTTTTTTTTTTAGTTACGTTCTCTGCCCTTGTTTTTCACTCTTTTCTGTTTTGTTAAAAACACGAGTCTGCACTTATCTCGTTCTTTTTTTTCGTCAGCGTAAGAAGCGTAAAAAACTACCCGTTGGATAAAACAAATTTTAACTTATTGCTATCCACACGCGAGAAACATTTCTTTACCGCGCGTATACACTAGTTGTGTTGTGATTGCCTGAATTTTCTGTTTGTTTCCTATCTTTCCATCTTTCTGTCTATCTTCTACCGCGCGACGCGTTGTTTGCACATTTACTTTTACATTTGAATTTGAAAGAATACTTGAAAATTATTTTTGAGAAAACTGCTGTAGATGCATATATATATACCTTTCAAATCCATATAAATCATATACATACAACTCGAAAGAAATATTTCTTATTTATTTTATTTCATTCTGTTGGTCGAATTTATTCTTTATGATCTATGTGCGCGCGCGCGTATACTGTTATATACATATATACATGTATATAACAGTATTAGCGGCAGCTTCTATCAAATTTCTGTTAGCTTTCATCCGTTGTCCCTCGTCGTTCTACCATCTCATGTTCGGCCAATCTCACAAGAAGACTCGACAAGAAGTAGCCGGGTGTTTTAAGTAGCGCAGCGAAGTGCCTCGTTCTCCGAGCATTCTTGTCTTCCATCCGCCTTGCGCGTCTTGTGCGAATGGGCAAAACTTTGGCGTCCCACCCTTAGCTGCTAACACGTTTCGACGTAGTGGCGCCTTGTTTCATCGGTAAAGGGTTAGTCTTCTCACGTCACGAACGTGCGGAGGATGAAGAAAGATGTAACCTGAAACTGAGCTTGGCGGAGCATTTTTCACGTGTGCATTGCATTCAATGAGTTTCTCCGCATTTTCGCTTTTCGTCTTTGTTTTTTTGTTTTTTTCGATAGCCAGTAACACGTGAGTGGCGTCGGATAACCAAAGGTAGGAAGAGTCGACAAAAACCTGCGAAAAGGTTTCGATTTCCGTAACTTTATCGTTCCTTTTTACTGCAACTGTCCATTTTCCGTTCAATTCGCGAAAACCCCGTTACGATTATTTGTAAATATAAAACTGTTCGAAATACGTTGACATATTGTCTACGCTTGCAACAAAACTATTTAAATTTATCCATTATTTCGAAAATTTTATTGTTTGATAAATTCATTGAACAGTTTTTGACAATATATTTATTTAATTATTTAAAAGCTTTGAGTTACCATTTTATTCTATTAGAGTTTTAATATACATTGATAACTGGCGCAGAATATATTTTTCATGTACAATCGTGTAAAAACGTAAAAATACTTTTATATAGTATATAAAATTTACATTAAAATAACAAAATTTTTGACGCAACAAGAGCATAAACTTCGCTTACCTTTTATTGTACATATATACAATATTTTTTATTTTGTAACTTCAAAAATTTTCTCACACAGAGAGAGAAAAAGAGAGAGAGAATACGCGCTATTTCCTCTTGGGAGACACATCTATAGAATGTTTTATTGCATAGGTTATAGGAAGCGTACGCGAAAACGCGAGCATGCGAAGTTATTGTGGCAAATTCACCCGACAAGTTATTCGCGACAAACGATGACGTGTGGGCAAACATAAATATTTCGATTCGATGCGATGGAGAGGGACGAAACAAAGGTGGCGCAAAATTTACATTCCTGCACGTTCGTGACACGCGTTATTGCGCGAATTGCGCCCGGATATATGACAAATAATAAATAATCTTTAATCTGATGGCCATTACAAAAAGCTACGTAAACGCATGCGCGTGAGCATGCATATTTTTTCCCGTGAAATTGACGAGAATTTGATCGTCATTGTACACCGAACGCAATTTTCGAATTATACTTTTCGACGCATCGATGAATATTTGCATGCACGCTCGGAAAAAATTTTAACATTTTTTGCAAAAACAATAACGATGTTATTTTGCACAAGAAGGAAGCTCTTACACACACATACACATGTAAATATATATATAATATTTATATTATATATACGTACATGTATACACATGTATATATTCGATACAAATGTTATACTTGGGTAATCATACCGTACGGCGAGAGAAAATTGAAAAATCCGTGTAATAATTCGCGATCGCGTTTCCGCTAGTGAATATGATCAGTTGACAGATAATTTATTATTTAATGTTTATATTCTCTCTCTTTCTCTTTCTCAGCGGCAACTCACACAACATTGGCTGCTCGGTATATTCGCGACAACAAATCCGCGCCACGCAAACGTAAATTCCATGGCACTTTTGTTCCGCGTTCGTATTGCATCGAAATTTATTTTACCTAGCGCCGGGCGCGTTGTTATTCCATTCTTCGCATATTTTGGCAACGAGAGCGAGAGCCCTCCGCGCGCGCCCAGTTCTTTGTTTCCTCTCTCAATTTCCTCGTATCGGCGATATCGTCGAAAATGTGCGTAACCGTAATGAGCTGTTCGGTGAGCGTCGATAAACATTTAACGCTTCCTGAAAACAATCCAGTTTTCACGGCTTCCATCCCTCTCAATGGCGACATACCGGTTAAATACTATTTCCGTGCACCAGCCGGAAATTCGACGCTTTTAATGAGGTGTTACAATTATGGCGGCTACGTAACCGTGAACGGCAAATTGCATTATTCGATTTTCCTGCTCTTTCGATTTTGACGTCGCACGCATCAAGTACAGATTTTCAAGTTATTATCTCTCGTAGTGTTTCTCGTATATGTCTATGCAAATAACATCCGTTTTTGTCAAATTGGAAACGAGCTCTCGCTCTTCATGTCGCAATGTGCGATGCATTAATGGCCGTAACTGTTATTTTTCCGCATTCTCTCGTCGCACATGTGACGCTCACAACGATTTGTATATCGTAATTACGACGCTTTTATATATTGCAGCAGTTGTATTGTGAATGATATTTCTTGATTTTTTTTCTGCGTTTCTGTAATATTTTTTTTTTTTTATTACAATGTTGTATTCCTTTCCCATCAGCCTGCTGAAAACTTGATTTTGTTCTAAAAATTATGTTAAACGATATATCGCGCTGTTCATTTTGTATCGTGTACAAGAATATAGCAGTTTGTCAAAACGGACCGAGATAAACTTTGTTTATACACGCGCGCATCCGCTCTCGTCCTCTCTCTCTCGTCAAATCTGCGAAGACGGGGAATAGTCGATCAATATTCATCAAGGATCGTAAACTCCGAAACGCAAGTTTCCCCATAATTAGAGGGTTCTCTGAATTTTCTTGTCGACGTCCACTGTACAGACGAGGAAGAAGAGAAGGAGGAGGAGGATGCGCGCAACTAAATCCCTCTCCCGTCTTTTCGCGTACTACGGAAGCTGCAGAGACGAGGAGAGAAACTGCTCTACGAAGTCGTAGAAACCGCAAAAACTCGGCCGAGTTGAAGGCCTGGGCGTGAAATTAGCCGATGCGTTATCGAGGATGCGGACGGGCGTTACGGTACGCGCTTCTAATGAAAGCCGAGCGGTTTTTTTTCTTTTATTTCAGACCAGCCTCGTTACGTCGTCTTGTAATGAACGCGATAACGCTGATAATAATAACAGTAGTTCTAATTGATCTAATAATTCTAACTTGCGTTTGTTGTTGTTGTTGTTATTGTTGTTATTCTTATTCTTATTATTATTATTAGCAGCTTTATATTAGAGCCGCACGCAAGCGCTGCTGCGCCGTAATACGCTCCCAACGTTCCACCGAGTGTTCATTAATTAAAAAGCCAAGAAACCTCTACTGCCGCCTCCGCGTTCTGACATGTATGTATGGAAAGTTGGGCGCGTGTGGCGCGAGTCACAAAAAAAGGCAGCAACGCGCGGAAGATTCGCTCTCGCTGCTTCTTTTGCCCGCTTGTTTCAACGGTTTTATTAAAGCACCTGGGCTGGGCCCGAATTAAAAAGTAAACTGCTTGCAACCACCCCGCGGCGTGAGTGTCTGCGAGTGTTCGTATACAGACACTAAGCCACTACTAACTTTCTCTCTCTCTCTTTCTCCTTCGTGTTGTTCCGCGAACCTTGACCCTTACTCATTTTGTTTCGTTACGAGCGAGACGTGACGTTCCAAACTGTGCGCCCGCAGTATCAATTTTTTATATGCTTTTCATTACGAGCGAGCTTGCAGCGTGATGTATTCAAAATTCAGTCAGTCGGTTTTTTTATATCGCTCTTAATACATATTAAATTGATGGATTATATTTGTTATATTTTTTCTCTCTAAAAAAGTATATATACATATATATATATATATATATATATACATATAAAGCGGAATATTGCAAAACTATTTTTAGAGAAGCAGGAAGATATTAAATTGTAACACGGTTTAAGAGCAATAGCAAAATTGTATAGTCGTGACCACAAATTTGATCGCACAATTTTTCATCTCATTACCGTTCTCACTAACCAGACATCGTGAAGAGAGTTTCTAATTTCGATCTACAGATCCTGCCGATAGCTGTTGCAGCTTTTTAAACAACGGAAGAGGATCGATGGCGTCGGTATTGACCCGGCCGTCGCGACCGTTCCGGATTTCGCAATAATTACGAATTTGTCGTGCAAATTAGCGTGTTTGGCCTGGCCGATAATTTAGCTTGCCGTTGGACGGTGTTGTGCTGTTGGCGTTGCCACTCTCTACCGTTCTGCATCTCTTTCCTTCTCTCTATATACGTTACGAGGGGGCGGCAAGCTGGAGAATGGTAAGCACGGTGGGGACAGTCGAGGATAACGCCAGAGTAGAAGTGTAACTTGTACCACTGCGAAAGCAAGCCAGTGTCCGCTCCAATTAACTTTTCACCACTAATTTATGCGGCAGCTCTCCTCTCGGCGCACACGCGAGAACACACGTACGCGCGTTTTCCAGCCTCCCCGTCGCTCGTTACTGTCCCCGCCGTGCGCTTTACAAATTTCCCGGCCGCCGCGCGCTAACTTCTCGCGCCCCCGTCGTGAAAGAGTATATAACCGGACTTTATTTTCAGAATACACTTCACGTCCGCGCGTGGCACGTTTTCTAAAGAAGTATCGCGCACCCGCGAGCGATTTAACTTTGCGATCTAACTTTTACATGAAGATTTAACTTTTTTTTTTCTTATTTGCCAGGCATCTCTTTATTCCTCTCTCTCTCTCTCTCGTGTTGATCGAGCAAGTACGATGATTGATCCAATCTCTTCTTCGTAAGTGTCGCTCTATATTTCGCAGTTACGCGCAGATCCGCTTTGGACGATGTGTTTTAGTTAGTTGGAGCAGTCGAGTTGCGTACGAAAATATGTGCATACATTGAAGTAACTTTGCTATTTTGTTGTAACACCTAAATTCCGTATGGATTCTTATTGTCTCGCTAAGTGAGAAACTATTATATATATATATATATATATATTATCGAGAATTTACGATCAATCGGTTATAGAGTTCTCGCGGTTACTCGTGCCTTCTAATAATAAAACCGCAAATTACTCATCGATCCTATAACAGTTTTCGCAGTTGATCATAACTCTACTTAGCCACTTGTTCCGAACACGTACTTGTTTTGCACGTACACGATTGCAGGTTGCACGTTCATACCAGCGAGATCCCATGAGGCAGTTTAACCTGCCGTCGAGTAATTTACGACGGGAACGTTCAAATCGATTTTCATGATCTCTTTTGGCCGATGCTCTGAGCGCATCATTAATTTCTATCCTCTCGATCGAAGTGGGGGAAAAGGATGGGAAAGGATAGGGAAACAGAGAGAAAGAGAGAGAGAGAGAGAAGGAAAGAGAAAGAAAAAATGAGCCGTCGATATTGACGTGAATATAAACGGGGCGGCATAAAGCTGACAAACTCAAATGTATCCTCTCATGTATTATTAAAATCGCTAATGTATAGCTTAGAATGTAGCTCGGTGCATTATTAAAATCGCTGAGATATAGCTCTGCGGTGCAATGCAGCGCGGCCATTTGTACACGGAAAAAATATATCATCGTGTACGTATACGCGACTCGTTCGGTTGCGAGCCCGCCGAATTAAATCTCACGCCTGATGGCACCTGCGCGGACAACTTTTAATGGAAAAGTAATCCGCTGTTTATCGAAAATATAATTATTGAATAGGAAATAGGAAATAAATGGCAGTGAACGAACGCAGAAATAAAAATAAAAAATCATATATATGTATATATATATATATATAAAGAGAGAGAGAGAGAGAGAGAGAGAAAGAATAAAAAAACGCAGATCGAATGCGGAATCACAGCGAGCTCAGAGTGTGACAATGCATGACATTATTCGATATCCGTCAAATACATATTAACGGATTTCCGCCGGCGGCCATAGGTGCATCCGTTAAAAGTTTTCCGGAATATGCGAAAACGTTATTGTTGGATTATGAAAAATCCTCGATGTGAGCTTCAATGAGCGATCTTGTATAATTCCGCATGCGTGACGCGAAAATGGTTATTATGTCGCGTTATTATGCGCGGTATAATTCATCGCCCGATTATTTATACAAACAAACCTGGCAAGTATTATTTCTTTACTTCGCTAATCGAACGACGTTACCGATCTACGCTTTAATCGATCTCCGCACGACCTTCATCAGAATCAACGGCCGAGTTGTCGTCGGTATCCGTATGTCGGGAATTGAAACTGGGAATGGAGAACGATCGCGCGTGGATTGTAGGGATATTGGAAGGGCGATCGTGGGATCGCAGGTGAAGAGAGACGAAGATAGATTGACGCTCGCGGGGTTTACGAGAGAGGGGAAGAGCGACAGGGAAACGTTCGATACAACGACGTCGTCTCATTCACGGTGGTCAGACATTTTGGTACTTGTTTCCCTATTAATATGCATGTCCTCGTCCCTTAGCCGTCCCTCACCGTCCCTCATCCTTGTTCTGTCTGTTCTCTCGCCGCGCTACCCGCTTCGAAATCTCTATCCGTCGCGCATAACCCCCTCCGTCGTTGTATCCCTATTCGCTGCGAACCGTGAAATCCGCGTAGCTCGATGCCCGCGCCGGTCGCGCCGGTGTTTCCTGTCCGGCCAAATAAATCCACGAATACTGTGTCCGCGCTGTAGCGAGTCCCGGGCGGCCTGTCCGCCCATACAAGACCCGTTACTACTGCAATACCGGACGATTGATTGAAAGTTTTCCGGACGCTTTTTGCGGCGCCAACGCATTATATGCGTGCGCTCACGCCGCCAACTTCAAAAGATCGCGTCAGATTATTATTATTTTTTTTTTTTTTTTTTTTTTGACTTTCAATCGGCGTGATGATCCGCCGCGATCCGTAATTTTTGACACTACCGATAGATCGCCATAATAGGATTGTAATCTCGGTTTTACAAGGGCGGATAACAATTTGCGTAGAAAAAATAATTTTTTTCTCGGGTCAAGAAGACAGAACAAACGTTGACGTTCATGAGCAATTTTGCAGTGTTAATTGTTTGGCGTGACCATTAATGCTGGGCAATATTTGATGATTTGTTTCGGTAAACTCGATTCTCTTTGTTTTAATGAGAGGAAAACGAGAAAGCCAACGTCAAACAGAAACTGTTTACCAACACCGCCCAATAGATCATGCAAATGGTGTTTGATTAGCTGGATTGTATATATGTAATTATATAAAATTATACAAATTCCGCCGGGGGAGAAGGATCAAATGTTTATCGTTTCTCTGTCTGCGTTTATCCTGCGGTTGGAAGGCGAACGAAAATCAAACGGACAGATCGCTTTTGTGTACGCGAGGACTAGTTCCGTCAGTTCTCTATTTTATAATACACATAGGTGTTGTGTACGGAATATTGCTCATCGGCTCTTCTCTCACCGCAAAGTTGTTTGCGAGCGTTAAGCATCGCGCTCTCGCTCAATGCGCTAATTATTACAGACTTTGTTTTACTGGCACGACCGACGTAACGGCTCAATACCGAATATTCCGATCACGAAACACCAGCTACGTCTGCATCAATAAACGTTGCAAATTTAGAGAGTACCGATACATAGGCATGTAACAAGTACGCGAGCGGAAAAGCGAAGCGCTGCCTGCACGCTTATGTAAAGCTTGTTACTATCGGCATATCGAGCGATCGAAAATCAGTACCATCCCTTTCTTCTCGTTGTGTACTATTTTTCCCGTATCTGATATATGTATACACGGATGCGGTATAAAATTTTCACAGCTCCGATGTATGCGCGCGCGCGATTCTTTTTTTTTTTTTTTTTTTTTTTTTTTTTTTTTTATATCTGTCAGTGTTGCTGAGATGTAACTCAAGCGCTACTTCTCGTCATCATTCGCTTGAGACTGAATTTACAAAAATATATTTTTATGTATATGTAATTATACAAGTTGTAAGTACGATACGTTAATATACAGTAAGTAATAATAGCTATCAAGAGACGCGGTAGCGTCTCGACGCCAAGTACATAGACACGGAGAGACAGAGAGAGACAGGGAGTGTAAAAAACGCTTATATCTTCGAAATTACTAAAGATTTTTTCAATTTGTTTTTTTAATCTACACAAAATCGTTTAAACTTTCGATTCTAAAAAAAAACAAAATTTTAAAAATATTGAGTTTTTGCGGTAGATATCATATTTGATTTTAAAGTCGCGTGGGTCTCACTAACCCAGTTTATATTGTTAGTCGTCATTTTTGGAATCTATATATAAAGAGTTAAAATTGTCTGTTTTATTGTCTATACAGTAAAACCTTTTCAAGTCGTCTTTTATTTATATGTGTGCTGTTTGTCATGTGCTAAATTAGAGTATCGGACCGTGTTTCAGTCTGATTAACATTCATTAAAATCGCTTATTGAAACGAGCATTTAGCGACCGCCAATTTCGTCCACACTCTAAATTAGTACAAGCTCGTTCATTGTTGATAGTCAGAAATGGCCAGATCACGTAATACCGGCATGTCTGCAGTCAATACCCCGTTGTTGTAACTTTAGAGTGCAACATGGGCGTGTAATACCGACTACAAACTGTAAGACGATCTGTCCGTCTATATAATAGCATTTACTACTCCAACACTAGACGATTAAACAGTTGGTTAGATATTTTCTGGATCGATGAACACCTGTTATTCTGCAGTCGTTCGAGCGTGTTCGAATTCCAAATTGTGATCTGTATCTTATTGTTAGCAGTAATTTGTGACATGGACATAAGTACAACGCAGTAATAGCTTATATACGGAGTATCTGAAACATTTTGACACATTTTGAAACATATGACATTTTGAAACATTTTGATACAGCCGAAGTATAGATTGGATCAATCTGAACATAGGAGTTATTCTGCGAAATTCGCAATATTTATTGAATGATTAATAAATTCACGTGACTCAATGAGCGAATGGGAAGCGATGATCCGGATTTTGTGTACGATTTTCCTGAAAATCATGCACATTCAGAGTCCGGACCATCGCTTCCTACATGCTCATTGGATCACATGTATTAATTAATCACTTAATAACTATTGCGAATTTTGCAAAATGGTACATGACTTTTCGATTCAGATTAATCTAATACCTATTCTACCTTCACACTTCGGTTGTATTCCAATTTTCCAGACACCCTGTACATATCCGAAAGTCTCGACGTTATATATATATTTTAATTGTATAATAATTGCTACCACAAAATTGCTCCTAAACATATTTATCTAAGATAATGATGTTTTGCACGATTTGTACTTATTATTGACGTCTCCAATTCTTTGATTCTAATTAGATATCGGAAAATATCAGCCGTTATAATCTTTTTTATTTTTTTTTTATCGCTATCATGTACGGGTCTTTGTGAATATTCCGATCACGAACGCGGTGTTTGAGTGACGTCGATGCTCGTAACAACTTTAGACTACAAAACAGGGATGTAACACTCGCACCGTCGATGCGACAGCTCCGCGCGTCCATACAAAGTGCGAGCTAACAACATGACGAACATGAGAATTTCAACTGTGTTCGGTATATCTTCGTCACTTTCTCCAGCGCGCAGGGTGACAATCCGTTTTATCGGCGACGTGCAGCGAGCGGCTTAAAAAATCATAAAAATTCCAATCTGTTTGCAAAATAAAAAAAAAAGACAAAAACAATCACTGTGTGTGAAACAACTCACGTGATTATCGACACACGTCTTTGCTGGATTAGAAAGGGTAATGTTCGCATCATTCGGTTCGAATAAATTTGGCGCAACTCGAACATCATCGGCTGCTCCTCGGAATTTTCGGAGATCTCGCGTTCCCGATTCTAGGTCACGCTATACGTTTTCCTTCGATCCTCTCTCGCACGCTATCTACCTTTCCTCCCCCTATTTTGTCTCCTCCCCTGCGACGAAAACTATGTCTATAGCCCCCGCGCGTACATGTGGACGTGTTCCTAATTCCCAAGTGCGGCCGAGCGAGTATCGATCGAATGTGTTCGATATCCAGGATCACGTACTCGTAACTCTTCCTTAACCGTCCTCCCGATGTAAACCGCTCCTTATCGCGACCGCTGTAACTTCCAGGCTCTCGCAAACTCGTGTTAACAGCCATGTTGACGTTGCATTTCCCAGATACCTGTTTTGACGCGAAAGATGTTAAACGGTACTTAATCGGTTTTTTTGTCACAGTAATAATTATTGAATTAACTTTTTAAATTTTGTTAAAATTACATTTTTGGATTAAATTTCACGCAATATGGCGATGGTGTGCATCGAAACTTTTTGCGGATGCAAAAAGAACTGTGAATGAGAGTGTTTTGACACATTGATTTTGATACAACCTACGTGAAAAGAGAAAGTATCAGAGAAATTTTTACGTTAACGTGAATAAATGATTGTAGTTGAACGAAGGATGAATACTTGTGAACATATCTAAAATCTTATAATGTTACACGAGCAATACGAGAATAATAATAGGTACCTATTTGTAGAAGGATGAGAGTCTGATAAATAGAAGCGTGCGAGCGTAATCGCGAACGAGTTAACTTCGTCTTTGCTATTATCGCCGTCTATTATCGGCGAGATAGCATTAGCAAGGCGGCATCGCCATCGATACGGAGAGAGAGAGAGAGAAGGGTGTCGAACGATGTGAGATATAGTTGCCAGATATATCCGTAGATAAACTCATATCGATTATCAATCGAACGGGCTGCTAAGCGGACGGACGTGCGAGTTGCACCCCAATCGATAATCAGTCTGATAAGGCCCTCGGTAGGATTCAATATTGGCGTACCCGGTAATAGGGAATCGAAGGAAAAAAAACGTAAATTGACCCATAAAGGTCATACCGAAACTTTCGTCGCATTAACGATTCGTCGATTATCAATTGATCGAGTTAGCGTAAAATCTCACTATTCAACACCGCTGACTGATCAAAGATCATTGGATCGTGATAAGAATCTGCTTGTCTCTAACGAGCCTTGATATTGCCGTATCCCGATATGCGGCGTCGCGCCGGACAATGGAAATCGAAAGAGAAATCCCCAAAGACCGATCTGCAATAACGCCGCGCGCTGACGGCTTAGTTACAATAAAAACGCGACGGTCGACGATTTTCCAACGTACGATTTCCCATAGTCCGCTCGTCGCGTCGCTCGTCGCTTGGACAGAACAGCAGCAACGAACTCGAGGGACCGACGTTTCCGTAGCGACGGTCTTTCTCGCTGCCCTCCGGTCAGTCGATTTGGAAATAATATCGAGCTGTCGCGCGCGAACAGTCTGTCGGATTCGCTCTTTGTACTTGCCTAAGAAATCAAAGAGTGGAAGATAAATTTGATCGTGTCGTGCAAACAAAACTAAAAAAAGCTTACATATTTTTGTAGAAGATATATATAAAGAAATTTTCTTCAACTCTTTAAATTCTGCTATAACGAATTTGAAGAGTTAAACTAATATCATTTCATGAATAAGCGCAAATCGAAAGTAAGAAAAATTGAATAGAAAATGTCTCAAATAAATGGAAGAACACTCACTTGCTGTGGATTTTGCTTTTTTATGTGATACAGAGAAAGAAAGTACGTCGATATATGGAGCGATGACGGAAAAAGACATTAGATCGATTATATCGTTTCCTCTGGAAACGAAGATTTTGCGATTGTTTTCGTTATTGTCTAATCGATTCGAGCTAAATAGACGAGTAGTATCTATCGATTTCCAATAATTAAGAGCATCTTTAGTATGTTTTTTTCCCGAGATACATCGATTCTTTTTTACTCGACGTCGAGCTGCGTCTCAGTGCGAAAAGTCTATTTTTCTTTAGAATCTATTCTGCGAATAGATTCTTCCTTTCTAAGTCAAATGAATCTATGCTGAAATATAGAGAAGTGAAATTTGATTGTTAACAAGTAACTGCTAACGTGTCTTAAAACTAAGTTTGCAACATCTCTCCTCTCTCTTTTTTAATTCTGAATTCATTTTACGTGAGATCTACAGAATATTACTATTGACGTTAGTTTCTCTGAGAAGATGTAAGACAGACGGAAACTCTGTCTGGAATATTTGCTTCTCAGCGACGCTCTCTCATTCTTGTCGATGCTGTTCCATTGTTTAGTCCCTTTTCATCGCCAGAGCTAATCAGCGCCTCCGTATCTGTCTCCAATCAAGAGACGTCCTTTCTCATCCTTCGTGCGATTACTGTTCCGTCGCTCACGACAGATTCCGGACCCTAGACAGATGAAATGCCAAAGGACGACGCAACGACGTGACGATGATATCTTTCAACATTATCACGTATTCTGTCTGATGTAGCTGCAACGGTGGTTGGTTATTAGAGAAATAATCCATGAGATATCGGATTTTCAATCAGCGGTGCAGACAAACCTGTTTTTGTTTTGTTGTTTTAATCTCAGCAAGCGGATATAAATACTTGGACTTTTTTTCTCGCAACGCGTGATTCTCAATTTTATATATTTGAAAACAAATTTTCAAGCAAATTATCTCCCACAATATACTTAGCGTATAACGCGATCTCATCGGACGCAAAAATAAATTAATTAAATAATCAACAGCGTGAGCTGTCGTTAGAAATTCAAAGCGCGCGTGATAATGTGTCGCGGGCAGATTATTAACCGGTCGCGGATCAATCGCTGCATAATTTTAGCGACAGCGGAATCAGATAAAAGATCCATTGACATGGAATACTAACGTGAATACCGATATCGCGCGCTCGTATCTGACGAATTTATGCTCGCGACACCCGTGTGATATCGATCCGCGTGAGATCGCCGACCGATATGGCGCGCCGATAGAATCGCGTTACTCTCGAATTTCGACTTGTTACACCGATCTAGTGATTAAACAGCGATAGCGCGCTCGCGCACTTCGTACATACACGAGCTATGGGGCAACTGTATTAACGCGTGAATTAGCACGAATTCATGTGCCTCACATTCAGTAATTAGTTTTCGTGAGATTTCTCGTCTATACGTGCGTATGTAAATTAGCGAGATGTTTCGTTCTAGAAAAGCCGTCTCATTAGAGATTTAACAACTTCTTTTGCTCTGGTTACGTCGCGCGTATTAACAAATGAGATAGATGTAATATATTTAAATTTACGCACATATATAATTGTTATTGAAATATAGATATTGTAGGTACAAATAAAAAATATACACACACATATATATTATATATATGTGTACTTATACGCATATACCGAAGTTTGAGATGAGATTACGTATATCGAAAGCACGAATGATTAATGTAGCATATTGTTTCTCTACATTTTGATAAATTCATTGCATCAATGTGTGCAGGTTGTTAGATACTTCGATTAATTTATTACATTGTTCCGTGCGTTTTTGAAATAAATGTAGTGCGAATTGATGCATGCAAACGTATTTATACCGTTTGCGTCGATGTTCTTTATAGTTTTTTTGTACTCGAAATGTTGGGGAAAACAACAATGAATTTAATATATTTCACACCGCTGGATATGCACTTCAAAAATTTAATTTCAGATATGTATATTTCCAGAAAATTTTAATATATTCTTTCTTTCTTTCCTTTTCCACTTTATTATACGTTATTACGAGTTCTCATTAATTATTTGAATTTTTATATTAAACTCACACAGAGAGTTTGTAAAAAACTCTCTACAGAAAATTAAAAAATCAACAGAAAAGTATTTGCAGCATTATTATAAAAATTAAACTTCATGTATACAATATCATCGTAAATTATTAAATACAAAGGACGTTTTTTGTGATATAAAACATTCTTCTCATCTTATGCGAAAAGTATTCTCATAAAATATGGTAAAACGAATATTCTTTCTTAACATTATATCGTGAAATCATTAACTGCGTGCACAAAATAGCAGCATAAAATAAGTTAGTTGTAAATAAAGTTGTAAATTAATTTAGAACACTCGCAATAACAGAAGTATCGCGTTCGCTGGTTAAAATTCGGCGCGTACGCTTCAATTTGCAGAGAACAATAATAACATTATTCAGCAATTTAATTTTCTTGTAGCGCGTGCAAAAAGAAAATGAAATTAAGGATGTGAAGTTTAATTTAAAAAATTTTCACATACATAATTAGAAACTGATATTTAAAGGTTGAGAAAAATAACAAAATTTCGACGAATTGTTCGCAAAAATAAAGGAGAAAAAAAAAGAATCATCGACAAACATGCGATTAAGACATAATCGTGTAATCGCACGCGTTTCTTCCGAGAAATATCGCAAAATCGCTCGCTCGTACAGCGGTAAATGGCCATCATCAATTATATACATGGAATCATGCGTATGTACGTACATACATACATACACACACGCGAACAAAAAGCTGCGGCGGTTCACCGACAATCGCGGTGGCCTTTTTTCCACCTCCGTGGAAAAAGCGCCGTACTGACGCGCTGTGGGGAATCGAAGCGAGGTGTGCGCCTCGATTACGCGGCGCTGCGCTTTTTTATTGCCCGAACGAGCAGCGTCCCGCTCGACACACTCCGCCTAAGGTGGTAAAAGCACATAGTCAGCTTTCCCTTTATGGGCCGCCGCCGTAAAGTGGAAAAAGAGGATAGCGTGGATAATTACCCCGGCAATAACCCGTTGTATATAAACCGCTCCCTACCAAAGGCTTAGGGAAACCACGTTTGGTTATGAAAGGATGATCACGCATGACGGCGCGGTGGAGGATCCTACGAGAGAGCGCGTTCGGGTCACCATCTGGCGGAATTATATATCGCTGAAGAAGGAGAGAGAGAGAGACAGAGACAGACAATTTTACAAGCTATCGTGAATTGACTCTGAAGCATCAGAGTTTTATTGAGTCATAAAAAATGAGACTACAATTTACAGCTTAAAGTTAATTATGTTTCGCTCAAGTGTGAAATAATAATAATCTTAATGGACAGTTAAATACGTTTTTCAATAGAACAGTTTGAAGAGTATAGGAGTATCTCTCTTCTGTTGGTCGGTGAAACGTTCGATTTCGAAATGTACCCTACATATTTTCCGCTGTGTTTACAGAATAAACAATCCACGACAAATATCTACGATTTTCTGAGGACTGTTTGAGCAAGCGTTTGTAATTCTTCGTGTGATGATGCTTTTCGACCGATATGAAACTTGTGCCTGCGAAAACTGAAGTAAAAATAATTTTCCCTCGTAAATTCGGATTATAGAAAAAAAATACTTGTAACATCCGTCCTAGAAAAACAGAGTTTATATTTTGTCGAACAGATGCGGCTGATATTTCTGGAGATGTTATGATGAAAGGCAAAAGGGATATCACTCTAGGGTTGCCTTTCGATCGCGTCAGCAAAAATCCTGGCGCCATTTGATGGGGACGCACATAACTCTCTGCATGATACAAAATAATAATGTTGTATGACATAAATATAACATAAACAAACAGAATTTTTGTAACGTATATTTTAATGCTAAATAATAAGGATTTATAATGAGATTATTTGTTTGCTACGACAAAAAAAACACTTGTTTTTTAAATTTAGTAGTTTGAAAAATTATACAGTTATAGATAGCACTACAAAATTAAGGAAGTCAACGTAATTTATTTTTGAAACAACTGTATTATGCAATGGCTTTTGAGATCAAAAATTGATGACTCGAATCAAATTTAGTCAAAGTATTTCCCCGATAAACATCTATATTTGCCCGTTGTTCAATTTCCCAGTAAATGTTATTACCAAAAATTAGATTCAGAGTTCTATGTTTAGACTACTATCTACAGCAATAAGAGTTCATCGTCTAAAAAGTATTTTATGTTTTTAACGCGCGCTGAGATTAAAAAAACAAAAATCGAAATATACTATACTATAGTTATACTTAATTGCGAGCAGCGGTTGACTGAAAGAGAGAGAGAGAGAGACGAGAGGAAAAATATATCGAAAACTTTTTGAAAATGTCCTGACTCAACGCAGACGACGCGATATTAAGTTCTCGATGAGAGTGACTTTATAGGCAGAAACACACCGACCGGAAGAAGAAAGAGAGGAAGTAAGTACGGGAAAGTTAAGAAACTTGAGAACTCAGCATCCTCTCGGTTAAGGTTCGACGGATCGCGCGGAGGAGCGACGATATAGGGCGACGCCACATAACTTCCGCCGTATATTGGTCGACAGGTCGAGGAGTAACGGCAGGGTGGTTACGTAGGGACGAACGCGCGCGAGTACCGGGGATGCCATATCCAATATTATCGAACGAGTTCCAGAGTCTGACGCTCTGTATGGGGATTTCGATGAGGCGGAGGACCAGCCGCGACAGAGAAGGAGAAAGGACGCAAAGAGAGAGAGAGAGAGAGGGGGGAGAGGGTGAGTTGCAATCTCGCAGTTTGACTTGGGGGTGCGCGCGTCATGTTTAAGCGGCAATTTTGGCATCCTGCAGACCCCGATCCCACCTTCTTCAGCCGCCGTCGTCGTACTATTACCACCCCGCCTTCCAGCCAGCGGTACCACCCTTTTGAGATCCTTATGTCCCCCCGAGGGGTTGCCTCGCCTGCTACTGACAGATAGGACGAAACTCGCGTCTCCAGTACCGAAGCCGCGGCATTGGAATTGCACCAATACATTGCGGATTCTGGAGACGTGGCGGTACGGTTGCTTTACTATACGATCTATAGGATCGAGTTGTACGCGTTGTTGAAACGATGGGTTCTTGTACACGATGGCTCTGAGATAGTCTCTTGCGGTAAATACAGAATGAATAATAAGTATATGCGCGTTCGTCCACGGATGAAAAGTGCAAATTTATCGGCTATTGATGTTTTTTAATCGGCTTTTCTAAGAGACATAAAGTTACATTCCTATATTACAGAGATATTCATTACATGTACCTGAAGATATTATTTATAGCGAAATATATATAAAATATATTATTTAAAAATATATAAGTACTGTATATATATATATATATATATATATATATATATATATACATTATTATTATTGAAAAACAAGCATTACGCGCTGCCACTGCAATAGAAATGTTTTTATGTATACACATTCGCTAAACAATTTTATGTATGATGACGAGTTTTTCATCAGATGAAAATATTGATTAAAAGTTTTATAATATTTGTATACTTTGTATTTATGTTATTATTATTTCGTGAATAGAAGTATATAAATATATTCTACTTTCCTGTGACATAAATATAAACTGAAAGGACTAAAAACATAATGTTACGTAAATAACATTTATGGTATTAATTATTTGACGAGAAAACTGAGAAAATTTCACTTCCACAAAGTCGATTCTCGGAGACACCGGACGGAACAATTATCCTAAACAATCTTTCTATCGATAACCGTTTAAGCCACTTAAACCGTAGCCGAGCAGGACGCAAGTGAGGATTAAAAGTACGAGCGATTAAGGTTAATTTTCTTTAAGTACCCTGTTAACAGTGCGATAACATTGAGCGGCAAGCGATAAAATTACCAGGAGCCAGGAGGAAAGCGGGAGCACTGCGGTCAGTGAGTGCGAAGGGTGGAAAAGGGAGTAAAAAAAAGGAAAAAAAAAAAAGAAAAATAACGATGTCGCCGGGCACGTCTTGCCAGATCGCCATGAAATATATTTCGCCGACTCAGCCCACGGTACGATCGTTTTGCCGAAGGAAAGAATCGGATGTCGAACCATGGCTGGACTCGGTTCGGCAAAAGGTAGCTCTAGAGAAACGATTGAGGGACGAAAGTTAACCCCCTCACGAGAATTCACGGTGATTTTCGGACTAACTCAGGTCGCCGAATATATTCCCATATCAAGGAAAAAGCGTGCGAGTGCTGATAAAGTTAGTGAAGATAAAACGTATAAAGTGGAAATGACGATTTTCATCCGTTGCAAAAAGTGAAGAGGCAGAGTATTCTCTCTCTCTCTCTCTTTCTCTTACAACTCAAGCTTGCGTCACTCGGAATAAATTTGAGATTACGTGATTGGTCGAATCTTAATCTCCAATAAGTCCGGTACCTAAACAGACTTTGTTATAAAGTCGACATAAGTCTTTAATAACAGTTCTCCACGCGGATTCTATTTCAATCAGCAGGAAATAGGTTGCGCGGCTGTCGTTTAATCGGATCATTAATTAGAAACTGACAGCGTATGTGCATCAGACAGCGTAGCAATAACGGGGGAAGACGACGGTGGTTTTGCCTCGGAGAAAATTACAGTATCGCCGTTGATTGATCGGGCAATTAATTAGACATTGACGCGCCAGCTTGTAGCGCGCAGAGCGTGCTCGCGAATTTGGAATGTAAGATATACTGCGGACGTTTAAGTCTCGGCTGCAGTTGCACACCCTTGTCGTGTTCTCTCACACGAATGTAACGGCGCGACTAACGAACCGTGACTATGGAATAAATGTAACCTACTTCGCGAAACGAGTATAGCGGTAACTGTAATTGAGGTATCGACAAGAAAATAAATCAAATCGCACCAGCTCGTTATTGATGGAGCCAATTAGGCTCCGTGACTCTTCTCTTTCTTTTACCTCTTTGATTTTTTTTCTTGCCTTTAAACGCATATTTTTCCGGGTCACAAAGCTATTCTAATAAAGAGATGTACAAAAGTCGATGCTAGCAATACAACAATTTTGTAATGTAATTTGTAATGTAAGGATTGTTTTATAGTAATTTATTATTTTCAACATTAGAGAAAGAGCTTTAAAAAAACTTCTCTCTCTCTCTCTCTCGCTCTTTCTTAGAAATATATTAGCATTTACATGTATATTTTCTCGATAAATGCGATAGTTTTAGCATTTTTGCTAAATCTGCACGATTAATCAAATCTACAAAAGCAGAAGTGAAGTTGTGACCGTGATATCGCTTTAGGTAAGTTTCGTGATTCTCTCGTGGTTTACTGTTTGCCTATCAGCCGCAGAATTGAGTAGCGTGCATGAAGGAATGCGCAAAAAGTGTGCTACCTAAGGAAATAAATCTCGCGTGCTGTGTTTCTTACGCCAGAACTTCGTCAAAGTCGGAAACAGACGTGTCGTTTCGCCGCGAATTCCTTCTTCGGTCGCGCGAGGGTAAGAAGATCCGCATCGATTTCGCAGCCCGTTAGAGTTTTCTATCATACATCATCTGAGACTATTTCGAGATGACACTCGGGGATGTGTGGCTGCGGAGCTTTTTCCAAACGTCGTAGCGCGTCGAGATGCCGCACACGGAAGAATAAATTCTCGTGGAAAACTTAATTAATGACGAGAAGCTGATTAACGATCAGACGGCTCGTCTAACTCGCTCGCTCTCGTCTTATTGCAGTCGTAGTTCTTCCACTCTTCCTCGTGCGTTACGTTCTCTCGTCCTGTATATATATATACGTACCGGGGCGATTCGAAATGTATACCACCTCTTCGTTGCCCATTAAAATCCTTTACGAACGCTACTATTCTCGCTAATGAGAATACCTCGAGAACGCGTCAAGCAGTGTTTCATAAGTACGAAGAGACGAATAATTTACACGGGGACGGTGTAATTACATAATAATTACGCTAACGATTAACGCATACAGAGTTATGCGCAATGCCGTCGTTACGATTCGCCATCCGTCCTATTTTGCTAGCAAAAATATTATATTCGAAGACGCGCCGCGACCGGAGAGATATTTGTTAAACCTGGTTGTCGGGAAATACTTGTAGAGCTTTTATTCTTGTTTATCGCGCTTTCCCTCCTCCCCACTACTTCGTTAGCGTAAAACAAAACAGGTGCTAAATATTATCCGCACGGGGCGAGAACTCGACGCAATGCATTTTGTTAATATGCCAGCATTATCGCGCATTACGCTTGTACCAGTTTTAAACCATTAAAACGAATGACGTTTCTCCCTTTCTCAAAAAAAAAAAAAAAAAAAAAAAAAAAAAAAAAAAAAAGTGAAAATGTAAAATTGTGCAAACAGAAACGCTTGTTTAACACGTTATTAACTGTTTATTATTAGTTGCATAAACATATGCAATATGAAAGTTTCTCTTCTGTCAACTATTTTTAAGATCTATCGCATATTCTAGCCAACAGGTAGAATCTTCTCTTACGTTGTTTGGAGTTTAGATGAATGTGTCTTACCTCTGAGAACCTCTACCAACCGAACTCGGCATTTAACTTGCTAATATCATATTCATTGTATATTCATCGTTGGCACGGAACAGCCTGTATCTTTAGGTAACGCTTGTTTCGTATGCTTACCTGTAAGAGCGTTATTTCCTTAGCAGAAAATCGAGACAGAAATTTATTTACTATAAGTAGATAAATTAACAAAAACTCTGTGTCGAGTTGCAAGCGATGTTATTTCTTAGAGTTTAAAAATTTTAAGTTGCTTAAAATGCCATATGATTTTTATCTTGTCAATTTCATTTGTTTTTATTTTTTTTAATTCCGACATTTTCTTAATTTTATGATTCAGCATGTGCAAAATGGTGTGCAACTCGTATCATTAAGTTATAATTAAGAATCAATGTTTGTTTATATAAATTCTTTATACAAGCCTTCAACATTTTTTACTTGCAAATTTATTTTGAATAATGATTTCTCGGTCACAGATTATTTAAAAAATCATTTTTAACCATGCGCTATTCTTGAAACATAACTAGCTAAGTTCGGATAGTATAGTTAAACAATCATTAAGTAGCCCAATTTATCTAACGTGATCAAAATATATCACGATAACCGCATTAATCGTGACAATCAATCATGTGTAAGCAAATCCAGACTTAGTTACACGTACACGAACTTGGTAATTTACCGTTCAACCATTTATAGTTTGCCGAACTTCGCAATGCCAATACTTTAGTAAACATGTTGTTGACACACAGAAGCTAAGTGATTACTATGCTTATATATTACGTAATTGTTTGACAAATAATAAGTTCAAGATTGCAAGATAATTAGTTGGAGAGAAAGAAAGTGAAAGAGAGAGAGAGAAAGAGCGTGTGTGTGTGAGACACGCGCAATGTTTAAATTTATCTTGTTTTGAAACAAAAAATAAAAGGTCGCGATGTCAAATATACTTTTTCATAGAAATAAGAGAAAATTAAAGTGCGTTTTTTTTAAATATCTTTATAAAGTTTTTGTTATCGTATTATTCTGTTTTTCGGACAAATTACACGACCGGTCGAGTAATGCCTTCTTTTCTCAACGTCTAACATTATCGTCTACCGTATCTTTCCAAGGAATGACACTATTCGACGACTAAAGACCAAGATCCCGGAATTAGCAGAAGTTCATTGAACGCGCGATTTCTCTCTTGTCGCCTTGGGTCGTATCTCTTCGCTCCGGTTTAGCATCCACCGTTCTGTTGAATTTCGATGGCCCTCCCGAGTCGATACACGTTCCCGAATGAAAGAGTAGAAAGCTAGGCAAGGGCAATCGTCCGAAATGGAGGAGGTAGAGCCCAATTTTCTTACGACGTCCCGGCAGCAGCAGTGACTACGTGAGAGTCGTGAGTAGAATTCTGTTTACCCTTCGCTCGACCCGCTATTTGTTCTATCCACTCCACATTCCTCTCTTCTGCTTCTATACTCGCTCTTCCGTATCGTCCTCTTTTGCCGGACAATTTGCTATTCTTTTCCATCCATCGACCAAAATCAACGACGATTAGAAGGATACAAGTAGTGGTAACACTTCAGACAGCTTTAATTACTTCAAATTTAGGAATCAAGTAGCCGAATAATTTCTATACAATTGCATACCATTACTGTATCTGCACGATTGTTTCTATCCCGAAAAAATTACCTTTTCAAAAAAAGGTAAAAAAAGGCGCCAAGTACACGCGCAACTTGTATCTCTAGAAAAAGTATTATTACA
>QVOA01014752.1:0-23618 GCA_014825685.1 Pseudomyrmex cubaensis
TAGCCTGCACTAGTGCGCACTGAGTGCGATTTTCAATGGAAAAAGTCCATTGAAAGTCACACTCAGTGCGCACTAGTGCAAGTTACCAAATTCGCTGTAAGTCGCTTCGCGCTAAATCTATCTTTGTTCTACATTCAGGGGCGGTTGGTCCATCTTCAAATAAAATATCTGTGATTTATCTAATGGATAAAGCTCTGATTTGCGTTCTACGTATTGAACGCAGCCTTGCAGCTGCTAAAATATCTCAACAATCACTTCCGGAACGTATTTTAGCAACGCTGCAAAGCTGCATTCGACACGTATAACAATGCAAATCAGAGTTTTAACTATTAGATAAATTATCCGATTTCATCTGAAAGTGGAACAACTGGCCCTTAAAAAAAGCAAAAAATGGACTTCAAGTCCATTCAAAGCGAACGCATGATATTCGGCGTCACAACGAGATATATATATTTCTTTGATTTAGAAGTTGCGTGACTTATTATTTAAGATGCTTCTGACAATATTCTTTTAAGATAAATAAATAATATGTTTTGATTATAGAAATACGGAGTGGAGACGTTAGTTGATGAACTGTGCATGAAAGTAAGAGACTTGGATGGAAAAAACTCGTGTAACGAGAGAGAAGAGCAATTCAATAAGGAATCAAAAACGAATTTAGAGTTATCACCTCGCGACAAAGCTCTCAGATATTACACAGCATTTCCGGCTTTGCAATCTGTTTCCATCAAAAAGTTTTCTCAGCGGAAAGATCGAAACTTGGCCAACAAGAACAACAATAAGAACAACGGAATTAGCTTGCACAATACCAAAAATACCAAATCTCGCAATAAAAAAACTAAAATGTCTGTTGTAGTAAGTTTTTAATAATATTATAATATATAATATATAATATATGATGTATAATATATAATATAATATATAATATAATATATCATAATATTTTTTACATGATGATGATCTTTTTAACAAGACGAGTAATTATATATCGTTGCTCGTTTTTTAGAACATTGAATCGCAATCGTCGGAAGAAAAGGAAAGTTTTGGATTTGCTAAATCAATGGAGCTTGAGCGAGAATTAGAGTTACGCGATCAATTAGCGGAATTAGAGGCGAGGATCAAGAGCTCAGCAGCTCTTTGGGGCCCGGAACCAAGTAATGCGCAAAATACAGCTTCTATATGGGCTCCCGCTCCAACATATGGAGCGTTCTCTATTCCTTCTGAATCTCTGTGGCCAATGGATGGTCCCAGCAGAACTCATTTAATGTTTTCTCCATCCAACAATAACCGTAATTTCGGTTATAACACATTACATCAGCAGCAGTCGATTGAGTCGCCGCCTCGAATTAATATAACACCTTACAATATTAATTGTGACGAGGATAATGCAAACAATCAAGGTTAGTAAATTAATCTAGGTTGTTAGATAGGTGATAAAGTAATATAAAAATAGATTTTATAAAAATTTGTTTTTTCTCTCTGACGGAAATTTTCACTACTGTTGCAGAACGCCGCACAGATTGGTCTTTCCTGCCTTCGGGATCTTTCTTTTATTTTGACCCGAATGCTGCCGGCCAAACATGTTCCTCGTTTCCTTCGAAACCTTCCACAGGAGCTAGCAACGCATCTCGTATGAGTCTGGAAGTAAAAGTTCTCGAGCCAGATGAAGATCTTCTGGAATCTGACCGTACTCACTTTTGTCCGATAAAAAACGGTTATGTAGATGGCACATCTTTTGCCGTCAACAACTCATTGGAACGGGTCATGTATCGCAGATCCAATTCAGGAATGCTATATCTCATGGATGACGAAACCCCGTACATGGAATACAAGGAAAAGGAGTCTACGTCACCAGAACCTACGAATTTTACACTGAAATTCCGTTTGCGTCAAGGATGTGACAAGAGCGTCCAAACTGAGTCACTAGAAACTTTTTCTCCAGAAGAATACGATCGAATAGTTTGCTATACTCCCGACGAAGATAAATCCGGAAGTTTATCCGAACTCGTTCCTTTTTGCTTTTCTTCTGACGAAGCTGATCAGGATGATGAAGAGAAAGAAACTGAAAAAAATTCTTTTGCTTTGAATCCCATTGGCTGGGAACAACAAACAGGTGTACCTCTGCACAATGATAGAAGAAGGTAATAAACATTGCTAAAAATACGCATCATATGCATTGCAAACGCGCGTTTAGTTACATAAAAGTTACATTAAAAAAAAAAAAAAAAAATTGTAATATCGCGTCATAATGATAAAAACAGGCCTTAGAGTAAACAGTACTGCCCGGCGTGCATATTGATCGACACTGAATGTTTCATGAGAGATGCAAATGGAAAACTTCTCTTTTTTTTCTCGTTGCTGTGTACTCTAGCTGTAATGCAAGTTAACTGGACAAAACAATCATTGCATATCCTTCTCTTCTATCTTCTCATGCTGCTTCATGACATCATGTTTTCTTTCCATCATCGTCCAGTCGTTGGAAATAATATCATGTTCACGCCGCTTTGTTTTTTTTCTCACTCTTTTCTGGTCTGTTAGAAAGAATCTGAAAAAAACGAGCCGGAAAAACGAGAGATGTAAAATTCTACCGCGCATGATTATTCTTTTCTGTGGACTGTTAGATTTAAATATATTGGAGTTTGGCATACTTGATGAAAAATATATATATTTAGTGTGAAGTTTACATTTTATTTATCTCGTTGCTTGAAAGAGAATTTCGTTACCTTTTGGCGCGAAACCTGGATCGTTCTTTTGTTATACAGATTCTGACGATCATAACTAACCGCCAAGAGATACAGTCGCTTGCTGTCTTCTTCCTTAGGACGCCTTTCCTTTCTGAATTATTATCACCAGAAAGTGCTTGTGTCATCAAAGGGATCTTGATAACTGATCGCCTCTGACCAGGTGGTCGTTTTTTGCTTCTCACTAACTGACTAAATAATTGCTTTTGATTTTACTTTAGCTTCTCGATATTTGCGGCTCGACTACCTATTCCATGCTATTGTTACTTTTCAAGCTTGTTTTGTTTTCTTCCTGTCATCTTGTTCTTTTTTCTTTCAGTATTTCTTCTTTTCCTTCTACTCTCCTTCTCTCTCTTTCTATTTGTCTATCTCTATTTATTTATTTATTTATTTTACTTTTAAAACTTGTTACATTAAGTCGTTGCAAAAATTTCAGTTACTGATTAGAAGCAGCAGTTAGAAGAGTACAGCGCATAAAAAGAAGAACTTTTTCCACTTCTCTCACGGAGCAATTTATTGTCGGTGTACATGTCAGTGATTCCTAGGAACTCCTGTCTTGTACGTTGAGAAACAGCGCATGATGAGAAAGAACGCATTAAAAATGAGCGATATAGTTTCTTTGCGCCAAAAACTATGGCGATAGTAAAAGAACAGCGACGAATTGGCGATCAGGCACCCACTGCAAGCGATCACTGCTGCACTTTGTTTTTCTAAATGTCAAACGATTATACGAGAAATCAGTGTTACGAGCCCGCGTATGGAATTTATTATGCGATAATCTGTATAATCACGTAATTGGATCAAAATAAAGAAAAACTTAAAAAAAATTAAATAAAATTAATGAAATAAACCTAAAATAATACAAAAATAATAAAAAGTAAAAATTAGGAAATACAAAGTAATTAAAAACGTCCGTAATTATAAGAATGTCTTGCAAGAATATCTCTCGATGTACATGCTATTTGTAATTTAAAAAATATTCATCGCAAAAAAATTTCGAAAAAATTTGGGATCAATTTTTGCGCGATACGGGACCCATGTCAAAAACAAAACAAAAAAAAAAAAAAAAACAAAAAAGAAAAGCTAAAATATAAGTAAAATGTTTGTTTAGCAGTAGTTTTGCTATCATAGCTATCTTAGGAGTCATTCGTAATTTCCAAAAATACACAGACGTGTAAAAAAAGTTTTACGGACATAGTTTTTTTTCACAATTATTATATTATAATTATATACATATCTTTTTTTCGATAGAAGGCACAGCTGCTTCGGGTGCCAGCCATTGAGGACTTTGCGTTCGTTGACCTTGTGAACGGGAATAATGTAAGCTGCTAAAATTAAAAAAAAATAAAAATAAAAAAAAAATAGCTATACAACCGGAGTTTGAAGGTTTAGCTATACTTTTTTTTCGCGATACAAAGAATCGTATAAGAGAGAAAGCGTAAATGGGGGTCCTCTTGGCATGTGGAATTTGTTATGCATGTATCCAAGAAGGGCACGAGCAAACCCCCCATCGTTATTTGTGATGAACAACATGCAAAGAAACGAAACGCAAAAATATTAACTTTATTTAGATAATTAGGTGAATCCTTTGATGCGAATAAAAAGAACGAGACAAAGAAAAAAGCAGTGTATACCTTACGTGTACACCAGCGTTTAACGTCGAGAGAACGTTAAAGAAAAAAAAAAAAAAACACGTAGTCAACGCGATTTCAGTTGTAGATTGTTGATTACTTTGTGATTTTCGAGAAGAACTTAGTACGCGCTGAGTTTTTTGTAGAAAATTGTAGTAAGCAATTTTGTTTCTCGCCCGACGTGCAGGCCATACTTATTTAATTATTATGAAAAAAAAAAGAAAAAAAAGAAGCGATGTTACACATGTGTGCGAGTTAGGAATCGGAGAATTACGCAAAAGAACAGTTTTGAGTACTTATCTTGAACGCCGCACGGCTTGAAATCGGGCATTTGAAGTGCTGTTCTGTTTTCTTGTTGTTTTTCGTAATTAATTAATGGATTATATTAACCGTATCCTTCTAATTATAATTTAACTGCCTAGAAGATTAATCTCCCCCTTTCTCCAGCCCCTTATCCCTTCTCCAAATCTTCCCGTATCCAACGCTTTCCTTGTGCTCACCTTAAGGAAACCGAATAACTGAGAACATACATATGAGAAAAATACAAAAAAAAAAACAAAAAAAAAAAAAACGTGTAACTTGAGAACACGCTTCTTGCGAAGGATGCGCAAGAGATACAAGAAATGTTACTAGAATGCAGATGCCTTTTGAAAACGAATGTTGTGAAGTAAATGTTGATGAAAGATGTTACGCGTCGAACAAATTGTATCACTCGTGAACAACATTGTGTATTTGGAAACTGACGCGACTGAACGTGCAATGCAATGTAAAAGAGAATTAAAAAGAGCGATTAGGTTTATCTTTGCGCGATTAATGTATGGTGGAAAAGATAAATAAAGGCATTGCAATTATGAAAAGCGGGCGTGAAAATTTATTTATCTCTCTCCTAACAATACACATAAATAAATTGTATTTTATTTTGTCACAGATCAACACTTAGATCTAAGAAACTCGTAGAACAGGAAAGTACGCTAAGATCATGTCAATTTTTGCAACGATCACTCTCGTGTCGCAAAAATTTACAAATATAGTATTTTTTAATAGACTGATAAAAAAAATCGACACATTTATTTCGGACACAAACTTTGTGCGCTGCACTCGTACTTTCTACATGTATATTCTTTATATTCAAATATCAAAGCCGTGAAACCTAGAATCTCGATCTAAACTGCGACGTTTGAAACGCGCGAGTCGGGGCGGGATGTAAATTAAACTTTATCGACTTAATCGACTTGGGAAATTTCGGTTTGCCAGACGTATCTTTGTGCAATTCGTTTACTTTTGCGCGATGCCGATAGTACCAGTATTCGAAGGCCAGCGTGAAGCAAGCGAAGACGATGCCCACGAAAATAACGAGAAACACACCGCCTATGTTGTGAATACTGATACCGTCGCTCTGACTGCTTTCCGATTCGCAGTCTTTCCTCTCGGGATTATTCTTCCACCATTTATCCTTCAGCTTTTCCAGTCTTCTTCTGTTCAACAGTATGAGGATCCTATGAAAAATCAATTCAAAAATATGACTTTAACAAAATGTACTTTAATATATTTGCATTATTATATTGTTTCTCAATTAAAAAAAAAAAAGTTGATGCAAAAAATCGCTTTTCCGAACAATTTACAAACTACATACGCGTTATTAAATTGATCTTTAAGCGGCGAGCCTTGCTGTACGGCGATAGCGTACGGTTTTCTCGAAAATTCTTCACCGACTTGAGTCAGATCGCAATTCTTCATAGTGTAATACTTGATGGTCGAGGCGTCTCCGATAAGAGCGAATTCATTACTCGAGTATTGACCCTCACGTCGAATTCGCTTCAGCGCCTCGTCCATGTCGGCTGGAAAACCGGCCTCTTTCATAGCCTGAAACATCTTCGTGTATTTGTCGCTAACGGGATAATCCCAAACGGCCAATTTCGCCCTTTCTACGTCTGACAAGCTATCGTTCAAGCTCATATCCTTCCAAATTCTGCAATAATTGAACACACATTTCACAAGAATTTTTCGACTGAAGCATTCAATTAAAAAAGAGTTTTCTCAATTATATTAAAAAGAATACTTTACTCACTCGTAGAATCGTGCTTCGATGTCTGCCATTCTCTGGAAGTACGTGTACGCCGGCGAGTTCAGTATGGGCGCGTATTGTATCTTGTACTGTTTGCTCAGATCCTCCAAGGTCTCGATGGATATTTCCAATCTAGACACCGTGAGAAAAGCCGCGAGGTTGGCCGTGTACGACGCGATGATGATGAAGCCGAAGAGCCACCATGTGGCAGCCACGAGTCTTCCGGACAAGTTCTTTGGCGCTTCGCCGCCACCCTGAGGAGTGAGTGAGGTCATGCAGAACCAAAAGCATTCTCGGAGATTGAACTCCCTCTTCTCGTCATCGTCCTTGTACTTCTCCCGATTGTTCTGGTAGCTGTACGGCGACCAGCGGTCGAACATCCACATGAGGAAGCTGGTGAAGAAATACGCGGCCAGTATGCAAAGCCAGACCTCGCTCTCGAGCACCGTGAGGAACTTGAAGAGCGACGTCGATGTCTTCGTCTTCTGCATCATGATCGTCAGGCCAACCAGATCGTAATAGGGCACCGTGAAGTCGATGACTTTCTCCCGCTCCGCCATGACCCAGAGCGAGCTCAGGGCGATGTCGGCGCGTTTGTCTATCAGCTCCTTCATCATGCCGTCCCAACTGCCGTTCTCGTTCAGCGACCCGTATTCGTCTACCTCGCGCACCTCGTACTCAAATGGCACGGTCTCGCGAATCGCGTTCAGGAGATCGATGCAGAAACCGTACCACTGATCGGTGGTGTTATCGTACATCATAAAGGGCGAGTGTTGCACGGTGACCACCCGGAAGCTCGTTACCGCACTGCTGTTCATGATGATCTCGTTAGTGACCTTTGAAATACAAATTCGCGTTTTTTCATCGATGAAATAATCGGTCAATAATTCTTACAAAGCCGAAACGCTCCACTCTCCGCTCCTCGATGTAACGAAACGAAATGACGGCGCGAGAGAAAAAGCGAGGGAAAGAGAGTGAGAGAGAGAGAGAGAAAGAGAGCTCCTTTCGTGACGCTTTCACGGCGCGATGTAATGCGCGAGTAAATAAAACGTGTGCACGCTAACCATATTCATTTTTATCACCTTGAACTTTTTTTTCGAGATAGATAAAAATGTACACTTACCAGTATAGATCGACTGCGGGGACTTGCTGGTGACGTAGAAAATTATCGGAATACGAGTAAAGAGAACAAAGAGTTGACTATAACGCGAATTAAATGTTGGTCAATGTTTTTTCGCCTCAATTAGGAAACAATCAATAATGTTTGGTATAACTTCCGAGGGAATATTTGTTGTCTCTCACGCTATTGTGTGCAAAACAACACCGAAATATATATATGTATACATCGAAAAAACAAACAAATATCTAATAAAATTGTGAATCGGAACCAACAACATTTCAATTGCAGTTCGATTTTCAACACGACGATATCTCAATTTAATGTGTTTCGCGGAATCTCTATTCATAGAAAAGGATGGGATGCAATATATGAGACAAAAAATATGAGCAATCGATCGCATAAATATCACTCGGTCAGTCGCGATGGTCAAGCGTGATCAATAATCCTTGGATGTCATTCGAGAATTGGATGAAAAATCGAAAAGGCCGCAATAGAGTTAAAAGCATGCTCCTCTTCAATAAAATAAAAAAAAAAAAAAGGAAACACTCAAAATACTCACAATCAGTTCATGTAAATACGGCAGTTAGTGTTTTATAAAAAAATTGATATAGTAGATTTCGATACTAATTTTGTTTCTTGCACTTGCCTGCAAAGGCATGGAGATGCCGGCCTGCCATTCCCCGCTCTCCACTTTCGACGTGATTTTTTGTCGCTCGATGTTCACCATGTACACGGACATTTTGAAGTCCGCGCCGTGCTCCCCGTTTTTCGTGCCCCAGTTGAAACCGGCGTACGTCGGCGTCATGTTTCTTGAAGCTTCCGTTAGTTTGTCCAGGAAATTCAGACCCCTGGTCGGTGTGTTCGTGCCGTTGTAGCCGTCGCAGCTGAAGAAATTCGGTTCCAGGGGCCAGTCGCCGTTGTCTAACGCCAACTTCATCGCGCTCACGCCCAACAGAGTCAGATCGTAATAAAAAGCGGACGAGATGAACGGTTTTGGTAGCGTCGTTCTCACAACGGGCTCCGGTTGGCTTTGATTGCCCAGTATCGGTGATTGCGGTTTTAGAAACAACACGGTGATGTTCTCGCACGGACAGTCCGGCCACAGTTCGTCCTCCAAGGTCAGAAGGAACCAGCCGTACTTCCTTCCGGTGAAAGCCAACTCCTCGCCGGCGTCTATTATCTTGCAAATGGAATCCTTGTCGCCCAGCATAAAGTAATTAACGACATCCAAATCTCGTAGATTTGTCAGTTGCTCTCGTATTTCCTCGCTCGAGTTCCGCAGCGGATTTATCACATGTCTGGTTGGCACATTCAGCAACAGACTCTTGTACTTGTGATTCATGACGAAGTTGCTGTCGAAGAGAATGCCGGCGTTGGTGATGTTCATCTGGATCGCCAGCTGCCGAATAGCTTCAGGCACAAGATCGCTCGGTTGCATCACCTGAAGAGAAATTACGAGCGAAAATATACGAAAGATGTTTTACATTCCGGATAGTTTTAAAGTACAATAATGAACATAGCGAACTTTTGAACGACATACTTGGATCAGATAATTCATTTGATCGAGGTTCAGGTCTCTCCAGTACCGAATGTCACCCTCCTGACCGAACTGGGCGGACAAGGTCGGGATTCCCACAGCCGCGGTGAACGAACCCGAGACCTCGGATCCCAGACCGAACGTTGTCACATCCAAGACGAGATCCGGAACTGTGCTGCCGCCTCGTCCGATAGCCGAGCTCCAGATGTTGCATATTTTCTCGAGGCTGTCGCTGGAATCAGTTTCGTTGATCTGCACGGACCACATATTGCCCAAGTGACCCGGATACTTCTCCCTCAAGGCCTTCAGGGCGGCGGTCACGCTCACGTTGGCCATCTCGTTGTTCAGATCATTAATTATAACTAATTGAGGAAAAAGCATCGCGCCGTGGCATGTAAAAAGAAAGAAAGATAAAAGCCGAGTCAGATAATTAATCTTAAAACGATAACACTTTCTGCTCTAGTACCCTTAAATAACTTTAAATAACCGCTAATGAAAATCTACGATCTCGGGACAAGACAAAAGTGTTAATCCGCGCTCGAAAGCTCAATGAAACGGCCTGAGAAAAAGTCCGTCTTTGCTATCCGCGTTCAAGAAGAGAGTGTGTGCGCAACCCTTTGTTTTTTTGCGTTTACGTAACGACAAACGCGGTAGCACCCGGCGACGATACACGTCGTAGTGCGATACATCGATCGTAAAATACACAATTAACTCTGCGCTAGGTAGAGATTTCATCATACACCTGGGAAGGAAACACCTACAGAGATTCACCGGTCTCGATTGCGTTGGCTTCTGTTTATCGCTGGTTGATGTGGTTTCTGCCGGATGGGTCATCAAGATCGTTGATACAACGTACAACGTACAAATCTTGGCGACGCCAAATAGCATGATCGTTATCCTAACTCGCGAACCGAGAGCCTCTCGAATAAGCTCAAAATCGATGATTCCCCGAGGAGAAGGCAATCAACTCGATTCAGGAGAAATATTTCTTTCTATGACGTAAAGGAAGAGGGCAATCACACGAAGACGTACGAGTTGAAATTCCGAAAGCTACGGGATCATTTATTGGCGTATGCCTAGCGGAGATGCTAAATACGCATCGGGGGAAGGGATTCGGCTTGCTCAGCGCGAAAGTTGGTCGCTTTAAGGAAACTCGGTGCAATACTCCTCTGGCGCGATTAACTGTAACTTTGTTTATATTGAGCTTGATATCGTTAGTCCGCGCTCTCTCTCTCGACGAAGCGAGCGTCGTCGTGTATAGAAGTAGGACGCCGGGTTGGCGAAGGACGGCCTTCGCGGTCCAGTTACGACTCCGAGGGTGGGGAAGTGTAAGCGAACGCCGGCGTTACGGCATCATCGAAGCGCTTTTATCCGAGACGATTTTGTTCTTTCGGATATGTCACACACGTCAACCAAAAACCCAAAGCCGACATTGCGCGTAAAAACCACGGTCAGCTGTCTACTGACAGGACGGCTCGATCCGCTCCTCGAAGTGTCCTCCGGTTTATTTCTGTTTGCCCATCGGTTGCCGCGGGGATGACCCTAATCAATCGTCTCGGCATGTGTGCGCCCACCACACCCGTGTCATCATCTCTTTTTAACGAAAATTTCATGGCGTCGCTGATGACAGGCCGCACAGCCGTAATTGTAAATCAATTTTGCTTGATATATATATATAGCATACGTGCGATTCGTGCTGCTCTTATATCACACGGTGTTCATCTCACGCGAGGAAATTGCTGCATGTATAAATAATTATGACCGGTCGGATTGTACTAATGAAACTTAGCGAATTAGAATTTATTGTACGACATATTTGTGTATGATGTATTCGCGGGTTAAATTTCTGTATTTTGAATGTGATGCCGCTCATTACGCGCGTGTACATTTGTATAAATACACAATTTCGCGTGGGTTGCGGCAACGACCGCGGAGATTAGCAGGTTGAACCGGATCGAGAAATTGAATTCGCTCGTGTCAACTTGACGATGTAAACGATTTGCACACGCCGAAA
The DNA here is from genome assembly GCA_014825685.1 of Pseudomyrmex cubaensis. Taxonomy (NCBI): domain Eukaryota; kingdom Metazoa; phylum Arthropoda; class Insecta; order Hymenoptera; family Formicidae; genus Pseudomyrmex; species Pseudomyrmex cubaensis. The sequence continues at coordinate 11,109 of QVOA01014752.1, forward strand.
AAGTGACCGCTTGAGTGCGGAAAAAGGCATGAACGCTCGGGGATTTGCATTTACGCACTAGTTGCCAGCTCGACGCGCGATCGATCACTTCCATTTCATTTGTTCGGTATTTTTTCTGAAATCGGCTCCACCATTCGCGAAAGAGACTTTATTCAGCCGCTAAGTATGTTTCGGTTAACATTTGCCTCGTGCGGTGAGTGTGTGTTTAAAAACATATGTGTTTTTTTTTTTTTACACAACGAAAACAAAAAGTTGTAATAAAATATTGAATAAGTTTTTTTTTCGTATTTATATACGCAAACATTTTCTCTTTCGTGTTTACGCAAAACAACGAGTATAATAAAAAAAAATATTTGTGCTCGTTTTACAAATATATACGAAGAGATTTGGTTTACTCGACGATTAGTCACGTCTAATTCGAGTTAAACAAATTGTAATTGTTATTTCGACACGTGGCCTTAATTGATAGTTTTTGTAGGACAGCTATATATAGTATATATATATATTTCTGACAAAGAGGCCTCTGGGGAGAGAATAAAGAAGGAAAAGTGTCGCGGAGAAACAAGGATAACAATTTTTATTTGCTTAGGACTGAATCGAGAGATGGAACGAGGTGTTACGCGACACCGTACTCCATTTCTGCTAATATAACTGCTATTGAGATGAATCTTTTCTCTTTCTCTTTCTCTTTCTCTCTTTCTCTCTCTCTCGTGACGGTGATTTATAATCCGTTGGAGTGCATTTCGCTTAAATATTCAGTCTAGTGTATATCGGGATAAAACCAGGATTACTTTGTCACGGAACAAGCGACTTTCCGACGCAACATTTCTGTTTTATTTTTTTACCGGCGTTATCTATCTTGTGTGCAAGTCAAAATTAGTTAAATATTAGTGATGTACACTCTGCGCGACATGTGTTTTGTTGCAGCAAGAACATACGCGCGTAAGTTACAAAAAAAAAAAAAAAAAAAAAGAGAACGTTGTAGCATCGGAAGCGATTTATCAGTAGCGTTTCTTATATGCAAATCGACCCCCGGCTTTGCAAAAAATACTCGAAAACTACTATATCCAAGCGGTCCAGTAATTCATAATTACGCGATAGGAAGTAAATTTTCAGTCCTTGACACGTATATGCGGCTTTTAACGAGGAACGGGATTAAGAATCTCGAAACGTGTAATTTAAGCACAATCAATTCAGAACCTTGCAATAATATCTGGCTCCATCTGCTCCACACGTTCAAGGCATCAGATACCGTGCAAGGCAGATATCGCGTGCAAATGCGCCACGTTATTATAATGCGATTATTATTATTTTTCTTATTTAAAATCGGAGATCGCGGATAAGAAGTGCAACATTAGCAAGTGCATTTTTCATGTCATTATTCGTGAAATAAGAACAAAACGCGCATCGCGAAATGTGTGCATTGTAGTTGTATCTCTTCTCCGATAAGACACGTGCAAACTTTTTTGTCTTTATATTTCGTTCTACTTTCTCCACTATATATTTATATATTTATTTATTTTTTCCGCACTTTTTTTTAAAGTATTGGTTTTTCATTGCGATTTCTTCGAGCGACATACCAGCAAGACCGATCTTGCGGCCTTAGTGCAGAAGAATGTGTACGCATAGGTTGCGAAAGTCTCTCTTTTTTTAGGATTTTTTCCAGGCCGATCCCTTTCAAACGAGTTTATCGATTGAAAAACAAACTGTAACGGGCCTCTAAAAATTAATTCGAGTGAAAACTCGAATTTTTCTCTCAAACGGTTCAAGTCGCGTCGAATAGATCGGATCCCCGATCACACTGAAGTCTCGTCGCGTGTGACACAAACCCGGGACATAGATGGGTTTTACCTGTCATGAAAGACGGTTGTGTTTACTGTTTGAGTGAAATAGCACCGCGCAGCGCGCGCGCATGGAAGGTAAAATATACTTTCAAAAATTGGAAGAATGACGTACGAGTATTGATGGCCCATTAGCTGTTAAAACACCGAATATACCAGCAATATTGCAGAGACAATACAACGCACGCGGAAAATATTCCGATGAAAATGAGTAGATATATCGCCGCCATATCATCAAGCGTAAATCCCCATTCAATTTTGTCGGTATTAGCACACCGAGCTCTGGCTGGATTTTCGTCCCACCATCTCTTTTCCAATTTCGATGACAATCCTCGAATCGTGGCTCGCGTAATTCTGCACAGGTGCAACATGGAAAATATTAAATATTATAATACGTCACCTTACCGTTACCTCCGTAAATAGGAGGTGACTTTGCGTCACTCTGTTTTTCGTGGAATTACCATTACGGCAATGTTATCCTATATATATTGTTCCTCCGTCACAGGAAAGCTGGGAGCAGCATAATGTAACTAATGAGTGGCTAACATTACCGGACGTTAATTCGCAAAGGTGGCACGAAGTCATCTACGTGCAGGGCCGTGCAAAGCTACTTCAGGAACGCGGGGAACTCAGATGTGACAAGATTTGTTTGGAAATCTTGTTTTTTTTTTGCTCGTTGCCCGCGATTTGTCTACAGCGTATATTTTACTGTCATCCATCTGAGACTGAAAACAAACCTAGCTTTATTTTATGTGTTAGAAGAAATGAGAGAAAGAAATTAGCGAGAAATAAATTTCGTGATCGATCGAGAGAGCCCTTTCAATCAGCAGTCCCAGCACACGCGTCCTCTCGTCACGTCCCTCTCATTTGCACTGCTCTGCCCACGCGGCACAAAGTCACCTCAGTTTACGGTACATATATGATGATGTTCTAATCAGGATATAATTTTATACTTAAGCTTGTGAAAATGTGACATACGCATCGTCGAGCATGCTCTTCAACGGCGATCCTTTTTTAACGGCAAACGCAAAGGGCATCTTGCCGAATTCTTCGCCCACTTGCTTCAAATCGCAATTCGTCATTACGAGATATCGAATTTGCATCGCTTCGCCCACGTAAGCGAATTGCCGGGTGCGATTTATTTCTCGCACGCTGTTTACGGCCTCCTGCAAATCGACGAAAAAGCCAGTGTCCCTCATCGCGTTGTAAATCTTCGTGTATTTCTCCTCGACCGGATACTCCCAGACAGCTAGCTTCGTCTTTTCGTAATCCGATAAGCTTCTGTTCAAACTTATTTGCCTCCACAGACTGCGAACGTTTTTATTGTCACGATTACTTAGCTGTTAAACTAAAGATCATCGATAATTATGATTAATTTCTGTTTCTTTTTTTACATCTGAGATTGCCTTGTGCGAGTTAAGAGAGAGAGTCAGAACGCTTTTTGTAAAAGCGATTAAAAGATGATCCATTAAGATGATCCGTTCAGCTATTACTTAAACGATGATGACTCTGTTATAGGCAAAGTTTTAATCGCGCGCGTGAAGAATGCAAACTACCGTCGGTTAACTGTAATTGCTTTTAACGACCGAAGACGCTTACATTTAATATATATCAATGCGAAGCTTATATGTTGAATTCAAAATATATATATAAATGCCCGATCTGGCTCAATTTGAGCTGATTTTCAACGAGAGACCTCATTGATTGTATCACTCTCTATATCTCTGAATTTATACAGAATCAACACGTTCGCTTTTAAACAGTTCGTAAAAACAAATATAATGAATATCGAATAATTTATTAAAGCTAAATGAGCCGTGCCGTATATATCTTGTTTCATTTCAAATTAATTCAAGCACCGCGGGAGTGACTTAATCAGCCGTGCGAATTTTGCATTGTTTCGATATATAAAATAATTATCATTATCTTCAAATTTCATCAAAATATATATATATATTCCAATTACCAATTATTAATTATTACATCGCTGAACATACAACAAAATGCCGTATGTAACGAGTCGCGCCCTTATAATTGCATATCCCTTTTTTTTTTTTTTTTTTTTCTACATATATAAATATGAATCGAGTGTGATTTCACATCTCGATTACTATTTGTTGCGCGGAAATATTAATATGATTATTGTATTGCACTCAAAATTGTATTGTTGCATTGCGCGCAATCAACTCGCGTCTCGCTCGCTTACTCGGACAAAAATTCTTCGTTGGTCTTCAAACTCTCGAAGTATTTGTAAGTGGACGAGTTGACGACGGTCGAGTATTCGACTTGATACTGCCTCCTGAGATCGTCGATCGTCTCGATACGCCGTTCCAACTGGTACAACGTCAGATTTGCGCCAAGATTCGCGTTGTACACTGCCGCGATTACGAACACGAACAACCACCAGACGCCGGCCACTAATTTACCGGACGGATTCTCGGGTAACGGGCCGCAGTTTTGCGGAGAGATCGATGTCAGACAGAACCAGAAACAATCCCTCAGACTCGCGAAACGCGAATCCGGCTTGTAGTTTCCGGACGAGTTTTTGCGGCCGAGAGGCGAGTAACGGCCGAACACGTACATCAGGATCGATGTGACGAAAAACGCGATCGCGAAGTTCAGCCAGACCTCGTAATCGAGAATCGTGAGAAAGAACCAAAACGCGATGATATCTTTGGGCTTTTGCATCATGATCGCGATGCCGTTATCCTTGTAGAACGGAATAGTGTAGTCTATTGCCTGTCGCGAGAAAAAAGAACGCTTGAAAAGTAAGTGCCTGATAAAATGCAGACGCGAATGAGAAAAGTTCTCTTCAACTGCGAGCTTGGATTGGATTTTGATGAAAATTTATTTCCATCGACTTTCAAGTCGCTGATTAACATGATAACAACCCTGTCGACCGGAGATTATAAAACTGTAAACTGAAATAAACAACAGACAAACAACATCGTCACCTTAATCAGAGCGACACGAAATTGTGATAAATGAATTTTCGTTAAAATCCAGTGAGTTCCTTTTGTGAATAGGACTTTTCTCGTAAATCATCGTTAATAAATGTCTCGAATTTCTCCGTTTGACATTTTACGTGTGGAAATTGACGCGAATGTCACACCTGTCGCCGAGAATACGTCATCCACAACGGAGCTACGGCGAAGTCCGCCGTACCGTTCGCCAGGTCTGTCACCATACCGGCCCATTTGCTTGCTTCGGTCACACGATCGGCGTCCTTATCGCCGCTAGATTCTCTTATGTCATAATCAAAGCCCGAGATCTGCGCCATCGCGTTCAGAAGATCGATGCAGTAGCCGTAAAAGATACGGCTGCTGCTGTTGTACATGACAAATGGCGCATAGACGACCGTTACTACGTGATACCTCGGCCTCGTGGTAACATTCATCTTGCTGGCTTTCAAGCCTCTAATTGCGTTGGAAATACTCGCACGTCGGATCTCTGCAACAGCGATAGAACAACTTTAACGTAAGACCCCCGTCCATTACTACATTTACGGTAATTCCCGCGCGCTCGCAAACTTACGCAAACTAATCAGCAATATATGTATTATTAATTTTGCCAAATGGCTTATTTTGTTGCCGTTTACCGACAGATGCACATTATCTCCAAACTTAATAATTAGCAAAATATAAATATAGATAAAAAGTTTTGTTTCAAATAATAAAATCCTAAGCTCTTTTGGATAATTGGACAAATTGAATATGTTCCGGTATTTTTATCTTTTTTTTTTTTTTAATCCGGAAGATACTTTTATAGCGAGATTTCGTTCCAATTTTCCGCAACGATGCAGTGAGTTTCAAATAATTCACGGATTAAGATAAACACCGTTTATTTGCCGATAAAATTTACATTAGCGACAACGAAAAACTTATTGAACGCGCCTTAATAAATCATCAGACGAATCGTATTAATGCGCCCGCTCAGTTTTTCCGTATTGTAAATACAGATTTATAGCGGAATTTATACGCGACACAAAAACGGATCAATTCTATAGAACGACGCGAAATTAATGCAGTATATTTATTTTGATTATTTGAAAATATTTTGCACGCTCGTTCGTTATACAAAATACGACGCTAGTAGAAAGCAAAAGTTTGTTTCAAACATAAATTGTATTTGTGTGTGTGTGCGTATGTGTGTGTGTTGTACGCGCGCGGATGCGCCCGGAAGGTTTTTGTTTGTTCTAGCAAGAATATTTCCGGTACCTAGGAAGTACTCACAAAGACGATACGAGTTGTGAGAATTCGAAACTCGTAGTCCCTTGCGGCAAGAGGTTTCACTTTCACGAAGGTGACACTATGAATATCTCCTGGGAAAATGGTCCCAATGAGCTTCGTTTGTGCTTTCTGTAGTTGCCTAGAGCACAATGCGCTTTCTTTTCTTCCTTTCTTTCTTTTTTTTTTTTTTTTTACAAAATATCCTCTCTTTAGCAATACCTTTGACATTATAGACACGCATGGCTCACTGAAGTGCTACGTTTCTACATATTTCCAGCGCAAATTAGACCGCACGTGTGCATTTCTCATGCAACGTACAATTTCGCTCAGAATATTACACATCGTTAGTTATATGCCGATATTCTACGCAGATTAGTGAAAAGTTTTTAATTTACGCGTTTCTCTCTTTCTCTCTCTCTCCCGATAATCTTTGCATATTTTGCGCAAATATAGGATTTATTGGTAAAAATATATTTTAGCTTGAAATTGTTACTCAAAAATTGATACGTTGAAACTCGTATTCAGAGAAAGCTATATTAACTGCATTTACGTTTCTTAACAATTTAATAATTTCAAACTTTTAATGCCGCATAAGCGCAAATTGAAATTTTATTTTATTTATTAATTTTTTTTTTTTTTTCATCTTCTTTCGAGTTTAAAAGCGCTGACGTCGAGCGCTGTGTTAAAGGCAAAAAGGTGTTGTCGTTCAAATAGTATACTAGAAATATGACAAATAAAAATATGAGAAAATCTAGTTCTAGGTCGTAAGATTGAGAACTCATGCTTGCAGTACGTGAATCGTTATATAAAGGCATGAAAGTTGAAAATCAGATTTAGCAAAAGTTAAAGGCTGCATGAGAGCGGTATATCGTGTTTAATTGCATTAATTTATCTCACGTGAAATATACTTTGTATGACGCTATACAAGTGTGCGCAAAAAATCAAATCTTTTTACGAAAGAAAATTTAATTCTTATTTTCTCGCTTTCAAATAAGGTAATTAATTGACAGAGAGTGTAGTTAATTAACGATAAACAGAGCTCTTACAGTCAATCCTCGCCAATTTGACATAAACCGTCTTTAGATTATAGAAAGAATAAAGATCAGGTATTAAATGTAAATTGCTAATGTAAATTCTTTTTAAAAGCAATTGTATGTGCGAATAAGACGAGTTTTTCTTTCTCTCTCTCTTTCTCTCTCGTGCTCGTTATTTATCTCGGCCATGGTTATTTCTCATCAATTTAATTTTCAACACAAGTATCCTCCAGTACATCTTTTATTTATATATATTAATATATATAGTATATATATACATATATATAGTATATATATATTGTATACAAGTATATATATGTATATATATACTATATATAATACATATATATATAGTATATATATATACATATATATACTTGTAATATGAATATATTACAATATGCATTACACGGATATAACGTTCTTTCTTATTTGTAATTTAATCCATTTCCACGAGATAAATTGAATTTAACTTAGTTACATAGTTACGATCTCCTTCGAATTTACATAGTGAAATTAGTTTGTTTTGTATATTAATGAAACCAGGAAAATTGCGAACTCTTAATTACTACCGGAGATCCTGTCGATCTTATTTCACTTCAATTTAACCAAGAAGTTCCGTTTTTTTTTTTTTCGAGTTCAATGACCTGGCGAAATACCTCTGAAGATCGCAATTTAGAATTCTTTTTCCTTAAAACATTGTAATGAGATATTTATATTTTTAAACATACTTTTACGGCACGCCATTAATATCTATTTGCGAAATCGCAAACATACACACGTAATCATAGGCGTGCAAAGTATATACCTACGTCGCATCGATCGTTCGAAATTATCGGAATGAGAATGGGTGTATAGCGAGCGGAAAACGAGAACGTATTGCGCGTGCAAAACGACGTACGAGAAGCTATAACTCACTCTAACCGTGTAAATGAAAAGCCGGGCATGTTTTATCATCGAAAAACTTTTCGTGCCAACGGTAACAATGGCGAGCGCTTCGGCTGAAAATTTTTCAATTCACGCGATGAAAAGGAACATGTCACAGATATATTAAGTATTAGATCGAACTCGATTTACGATTTCGAACACATTGTAATTAATTATTCTAATAGCGTACCGTTAATATCAGCTTTTGCAGCGCTTTATCCGTTCATTAATTAATCACGCTCTCTCCGGCGAAAGAAAAATAAAAGACTATTACGTATTCAATCGCGTGAATCACTTCGTGACAATTGAATTTCGAAAATTTTTTTCAGGAAATTCACTTTTTATAATCTCTTTATCATATCTTATATATATATATATGTATAATTTCAATATTATTGTAATTTATTGTGATTTGATCAATTTGTGTAGCTGAAGATGATCAAAATAAAGTGATCGAAACGTTCTACATATAGAAAGAGTCTTGTTTGCCTTCAATCAAAAGAAAAACATAACCACTGCCAATGGAATATAGCTTATAAATCTTTTTTCTTTGGAAGTAAAAAATGGCTGATGATCTGAACGTCAGTCGTGAACGACAATGAAAACAGAGAAATAAAAGAATGGATTTTAGACTTGTTTTCGAAAAATTCTCAACTAATATTGCGTGGAGAACAAACAAAAAATTGAAAAAAAAAAATTCAGATATTTCATATGAAACTATTCAAAACCGTCTTGGTGCTCATAATGTGAAATGGCAGAGCACAATGAAGAAACCTTTGTTGAAGAAACCTTTGTTATCGGAAAAACATATGAAAAAGCAGTCAACTTGGGCACATGAAAATATCGATTGTGATTGGAGCAATGTAATTTTCACTGACAAAGCTTTCTTTTGGACACGTAGTCTCATCATTTGAGCCTGCAGGCCTATTCCTACCGAGTTTCTACAGTAAACTGTTAAAAAGGTAGTAAAATATTGTGTGGGTGTTTGGGACTTCTTTCTCTAACAATAAGCATGGATTTGATACATTACATTTGTTTGCAAACAATTCAAATGCTGAAAAGATGTTGTAGAAGTTTTGTTCTGCAGAATATTGGTTTGAAAACAAAATCAAAACTGGAGGATAATGACCCAAAACATAAAAATAAACTTTGCACTCATTGTCAGTAAAAAAAAAAGAATCTGTTATCAATAACTTAGATCACAGTCGCCCGATGTTAATCTCAAAAAACATTTAAGTCTAAAGCATCAACTTTGCAAAAAAAAAGTATATAATAAAAGTATCACTTGAAGCAATTAATTAGATATTGTTCGCCTGATATGGAGATCTCTGCAATCCGAATCAATTGAGTTCAAAAAGAAGTCGACCGGTTCAGTTATTACTGAAATATGAATATTTCATGTTTTTCCAAATGTCAGTTTCGTAACAAAGGCATTGGAGCGCTCGCACCGATTTCGCGCGCGGTTTCATTGGCGCGAGGCACTATCGTGTCTCTTGATAACAACATGAATTGAAAAATACACTAATGACTTGTGTTAACTGTTTTGGTTTTTATTAATCACTATAATTATCGCGTAGATTAAAAAAAAAAGACATCTAATAATTTTTTTTACTTTTGATGCAGAAAAAAAAACACGTGTTCGCCCGTTGACAGCCGGACTGGCGTATGCAGCGCGATAGTCCTCACGCTTTCTTACGCAGGCATCAACATATTAATACATGTTTCGATTATTAAGATATTTGCGAGTTCGAACTTGCTTCTATGCACTAATCTCCTCGCTCTATCTTACTTTAAGATCGAACGTTCGCTGCAGTTAAGAAAAAAAAAAGCGCGCGCGAAGTGTATAAACACGAGATGAAATTCATAAAACCTCTATCATTTTACACATTTCATATTTAAAAAGCAATCGCGATAATTTCCATCTCTCGTCCCGAGAGTAGTCGCACTTCCGCGTTACGAGAAAGTGGAAATCCATTAAGGAAAATTGCCGGAGCAATTATGCGATCGATAAAAAAGCGTTATTTATCCGTAATAAAATTGTCGGAGGTGACGATGCCAGCGACGAAAAGAAATTTGCGCGCGAAGATTCAGTTTGTAATGCGAAATAAATGCGCGCAAAGTAAATAATACAGATCGTAGAATTTCAGTTTGTAGTATTTACAGTTGTTGCAAGTTAAGAGAAACTTGCATCCATGTGACGCCTTTTCGCAAGGATGACACGCGCGTTCATGCGAGGATTAGGATTACGTTCCCTTTTCTCGTGTCACCGGTATCGCTTCGATGCGGAAATGCACGCTGCGCGAGATTGCGCAAGGAAACAGAGAGAGAGAAAGAGAGAGAGAGAGAGAGAGAGGCTAACAGAAAATGCCCAGGTTAGCATCGATTTGCATGCGCTGCCGGGGCTCGCGTGTCCGCCACCGACGAGAACGTGGAAATGAACGTTTTCACAAGGACATTAATTCCTCGTGCGCACTCGTGCATCGTTTCACCGTCTCCGTCGTAGGGGGCATGCCTTATTTAATTACAAAATTCTTCGCGGACGCTTACACTATTGTAAGCCGGCGTGGCCGGTGGCGACTTTAAGATCCGGCAAAATTTATTTCCGACAATAAAGCGAGACGACGTATATATATACGTTTACATATTCATGCACATATGAAAGCATATCCGCGCGCGTTCTTCCATGAAACAAGTTAGATTGTCAAATTATACGCGAAGCGCGCACGTGTGTTTTCGCATCCGTGTGACATTTTATCAAACCTTAAAGTACCTCTCAAGAATACGACATTGTAGAGAGAGTTTACTACGCGCGTCGCACGTACAAATTTTATGTGTTTGCGTGGGGAGTAATGGTGCGTGGTTTAAAATGTCTATACCTATGTGTATATGTATGTATATTATATATACATATATCTATATTTGTTCTTGCTTCTCTTTAATGTTTCAATGGAAGTTTCAGAAAGGATAACGTGCATCTGTATTTGTCTATCAATGCAGTCAATTGCGTCATAGCAGTGCACTTTTACCGTTCCTGTGAAGAAAGTTTCTTTGTTGCAACTTTTTCCAAAAGTCTTTTTTTTGACACAATGATTTAATTTTTAAACAAAACCAGTCGAATTCTATTGATGTGAGTATAACGGAACTAATGATTTTTGCATAATTCTGAATATATATATACGAGATGCACAGAACCGGGAAAAAAATGTTTTTTTCAGCGCTTTTGTGTTGCTAAAAAAAACCCGATCCCAAGGCTCCCTGGGATTTTGTGTTAACTCCATTTTTTTATGCGTTTCACAGCACGCATGTAAATTAAATTTTTCAAATCCAACAGCTCTTTCAACAAAAAGGGTCTATAACGGGTTTTGTTGGTACCTACTGTTATTCCAGTATGTAGGTTATACACCAGTAGAGAATTGCCACGCGGCACGAACAATGCACGAAACACTTTGGCGCTTGTAACAATGCAATTGCGAGACATGGCGCAGACGATTTGCTAACGTTCTCGGCGTCGCGTGCAGTGCATCATGTAAAACGTACTTCTCGTTATGTATGGAGTTTGCCGTAAGAGCAGTTTGGTGAAAAAGAAACAAAGACAATTAAATCGAATTGTCCAGCATCCAACAGATTTGTAGCGTTTCAAAAAAAGTGTACCAAGTATACCTGAGTAGTTATTACGTACTTTTTCGGAAATTGTTTCTGATCGCAATTTTTCCGTCTTCTCTTTGTTGTCGCAATAAAACGACAAATCAGAAAAATGTTTCTTTTCTCCCTTTCTCTCTCCCTTTTTTTATATTTTTAGTGATATAAATATATCTAATAATCCCTCTCTAAATGTAATCGTATATTTTTCCCTCGAAATCGATTCTGAAGAATTATATAATATATCTACGTCCAACAAACCGATAAATAAGGATAAACATGCATATAAATAATAAATAAAAATTACACACATAAAATTACACCATGTTTATATTATGTGTATTATATATACTCTCACGTGTATATATAGTTTGTTTTATTTTTCTCTTTTTTTTTTTCTATTTATATATATATATATATTCGATCGCACACAACAGGCGCACAAAATTCTCATGAAATCCACAATGAACATATTACGTAAACTTCGTAACACCATACAACATTGTTTTATTTTCAATAAGTCATTACACAACATTGTTTACTTCGGTATTATTATTCGTACATCCATCTCACACGTAAATGTCTCTTTTTAAAATTAACGACGAAGTTTATCTATACACTATTACGTCAAGCATTACGCATGCTTGTACCAACATATCCCTCAATATAGTAAATTACTCAATAAGGATTGTGATTTAAAAAAATTATTGTATGTTACACAATCGCGTGTGTATTAACATCAATGTGTGGCCGGAAGTTGAGATTATCCCGCGAGAAATTCGTAGTTAATCGTAAAATCGACTAAAGTATGTTATATATATATATATATATGTATATGTG
>QVOA01014753.1:0-12105 GCA_014825685.1 Pseudomyrmex cubaensis
AAAAAAAAAAAAAAAAAAGTAAAAGAAAACTCTTGAATATTATACTCGGCATGAATCCTACCCGCCGATAATGATTCGTACGAATTGCGATTTAATAGTGTCAAGGAGCGACGGTGGTATGCGCGACGGGAGATCGGACGTTTTGTTCCTCCAGAAATCTTATCGAGAACCATAATCCCGCGGGGTGGCGGCGCGCAGAGCCGGAGTCCTTTAATAACGTAATTAGCTCGGAGGAGATCTAGAATTTCTGTGGCGGATCGGGAATAAATTAATGCAATTATCCCTGTGCGGCCGTGACTCAGCGACGTGGAAGGGGACGGAAAAGAGAGAGAAAGTCTTTTTTCTTTTCTCTCGCGCGATTCACGACGGAAGCCGGAGTTTTGTCTTCGACATCCTGTTGGATATTTATATTTACTCCCGCTTGCTTTCTTTAATCTTTTATACTTTTTATACACAATACCTAGATTCATAGAAAATTCATTAAACTTTGCATCTATTTTGATAGTATATATGTATATATTTCCTTTTTTGAATGTAATATTTATAGAAATCATATAATTAAACACGCGTCTGTAAACACGCGAACGTCTACTTTCTCGAGCTCTTCTCAAGCAACTTCCCCCGTCATATACCTGTGCGTGTAATACTTAATGCTTGAATATCGTGCTGCTTTTCCTCTCCTCAATGTAAACGAATGAAGACTGGTAAATATACATAGAGCAATTACTCATCTTTGACTCGTGTTAAGCGAAGTTAATGTCGCGCGCGCACGTTGAAACGCAAGCATCAGTAGATTTTAAAGTCTCTTCGCGCCGTCTCTTCGTCCTGTGTGTCGGGTGTGTGCGACGTGACCTCGCACGAATTAACAACCCGTATGTCGAGGAAAAATTTTCTCACATGTTTCGCGCGGGCACAAAAGAAATGCATGGCAAATAAAAAACGCTCGCGATGGGACATTGTCGCTCGAAGGAGCTCATCTTCCGTCATTCTTCCGTAATCGCGGTACTACTTACCGTGCTTTGTATTCTCGGGCACGAATGAGTACAAGTATGCAAATCAGATGAAAAGCGAGCTAGAATCGTGAACTGAGCGACATATCCGGATCTTTGTACGTACATACATATATACGTTTTATTTCGTTCTTTTAATTTTCTTATTTTATTTATTTACTTTTTTTATTTGTTTACAATAACTTTATGCATGCTTGGGAATTTATGCTGTTATACGTACACATTCTATCTCTAATAAAAAATTATCAATAAAAAAGTTCCAAAAATAAAACAATTTATTATATATTATTATTGTCGACTTATATTCCGATTCTTTAGGCTGCATATTTGAAACATTACGAATCTAATTATATATATATATTTTTTAAAGAAGACTTCAATAATGAAGTCGAAACGTTTTGTTCAATTAAAAACATTGTTCATTATTGCAATTCATCCTGCACTGGTTCGCATTAGCCGATTTATTCAACATACTTTTGGTATATATTCTTTAAAAAACAATTCTATATGTGCTGTAAAAATAAATGTTATCGATAATAAATGCGTCATCGTATACGTAGGAAATCTCAAAACATTCTCATCTGTCGTGCGTTCGCAATTCTAAAGAAAAACGTTCCAATGTGATGGTCGCACAAGGGCCCATTACGCGAGCCGGTCCCGAAAAAGAAAAAAACGACACATTGTGACGCGATGTGTGCGTAAGGGGGATCGTGCCGTGGGACTAGAACAAAGCGTTTCGATAAAAACTAGGCATGAATCCGGGGCCCTGAAGGAGAAGGTAGTGAAGGGGAGGAAAGCGGGCCAGTGGGGGCCTAACGCTTCCGACTCTACTTTCAGTTCTGCACGCGTAGTCGAAAACTACGTTTCCGCGCGGTTCCTTCGCTCTCCGCTCTCGTGGAGATATTCGCTTCGCGAAGTTTACAGATATATAACATTATCATTAAATTTATCAGTAAGTAATGGAGAATGGGAGGGGGAAGAAGTCGCGAGAAGTGCCAGGAATATCGAGACAATAACGTTGTGTTATGTGCGCCACGTTTTCTTTGTTGAATTAACAAAAGTGCAAGATCTTATAGAATGCGAGCTCGCGATACTTGTGTGTGTGTGAAAGAAAAACACGTTTTGAAATTTTCATATCGTTTTTCTTCTCTCTGCGTTTCTCAGATATATCTGAGATAAGAAACAAGAAAAATACTCTTGCGCTCGTGGAGTTAGGTCTCCAAGCGTCTGCACGATCTCTTGTGCGTGCGGCGTATCCACCTGGATACGGGAAGGAGATTCCCTACGCCGCGGCGCGAGCATATCACAGAATGGAAGAGTGAGAAGAGGGTGGCGTATGGATTCGCTCAGGGCTTGTTCCGAAAGCAAAGTTAAGACGGTTTGGAAATGATGAAAAAGCTTCTTGCGTCACTGTCAGCCGCCGCCGGTCGTATTATCCCTCTTCCTTCCCTTCCCCGCCACCCCCGTTGCCCTCGCCAGCTTTGCCTCCTCGTCGCCGTGTGCCGAAGAACTTGGGGCCCCGTTCTATCCATCTTAATATTATTATTTCATTCCGCGAGCTCGGTTTTTTCAGGACATCCTCGTCTCCCTTTTTCTTTCTCTCTCTCTCGTTTCTCGACGACCTAATCGTGCGATTCGCGCGCACGAGACTTCGACCTCCGTGTTTCTCCCTCTCCCCTTGTGAAAACCGCCTTCCGTCCTTCCCTGCTTCCGAGACCGATCCACTCGCCCCCGTCACCGGCATCCTCCACCTTCCGGAGCACCATCACTTACGGATCAATAGGGTATGGAAGATAAACGCACCTAGTGGGGATCTACGGGGAGAGGAAGAGGGTTGGTTGGAGATGACGCGCCACCGTGGGTGGGACAACGGCGGAAATGGGAGAAAGGAAGGGCGAAATGGTACCTACGCGAAAGTCCCGGTGTTTCGTGTCAACGAGAGATACGGGGAATTTTGTTGCCGCGATTTCTTTGTCGAAATTGTGGCGCCAAACGACGCGGCTTTCGAAAATTCGATCGACAGCGACGGACATCTCTTCTGTTTGTTTCATCGAACGCGATCCGCGCAATGTCCAATAAATTATAGAATCGACGAAACAAAAATTTGTACGCCTCCTCGAGTATCTTTTGTAATTTAAACACTTTTATCTTTGCAATAACAAATTATGTGCGTTGACATTAAGAAAGGGGGGACGAACTTTCTTTTTCTCTCCTCCCGAAACCGTGAACTTTAAAATTCATGAAATTTCACCGAGCGTAAGTCTACATAAGTAAAATAAATATATTCCGTCACGTTGCAAATCTCGCGATCTGTCGCGGCGCTATTGAAGGTATATATCTCGCACGGTAACGCGACGGAAGAGAAGGCGTTATTCAACGTCATTTCTTTTATCGATAAACGAGATGAAGTCGGGAGTTCTCTTCTCGAAAGAGGAAATCGTTAGGAGAGCGACATGCAAATTCGTTCGAAACTTTTGCCCACCTCCGACTCTAGTACCCTCTAGGCAAGAAAAGCGGGACACAGAAGGACGGCAGAGAGGAGGGGAGGGTGGAAAGGCGGATGCGACCCTCGAAGAAGACGAAGGAGTCGGGGAGGAGAAAAAGAGGAACAAGAGATGGGAAGAAGGCGGGAGTTTTCTGTTCCTGGCTCTTGGCGATTTATGCGAGCCGAAATCGCGCGACCCCCGCGCAGAAATGAAACGTCGCGAGGAAAAAGGGTAGAGAAAGCGTGGGAGAGAGAGAGAGAGAGAGAAAGAGGTACGGTCGGATGATGGTACGTGAAGGCGAGCAAGCGGTGGATTTTCTACGTGAGGTGCTTTCGCATGACCTCGTTGTCGCGAGAAAAATCGAGAATACGGCCGGAATCCGAGAGAAGGTTGGAACGTCGTCGCATTCGCGCGCAGAGAGTTTCGATGATACCAAGAGGCCAGGATTCGAACAGACACAAAGATGTGGTTCTCCACTGCAGAGGTTTTACACGTGTTCTTTAATTGGTCATATATACATATATGATTGTTGCAGAAAATTTTGCAACTATATGTCAAAGATGAAACATATGTATTCGTTAACAAACATATATTTTCGTACGTATTATTTAGTTCTTATTGCGCGCGTGTGCTTATCAATCGTATCAACTTTTCATATAACGCGGCGAATTACACGGTATAGAAGTTCTTTCATTGCTTTATTTTACCGGGATATCTCGAAACCAACGACTCGTAACTCCGCGCCAATAATTCCGCTACAAGTACACCGATAAATGCGAAAGCAGCGCGCGGTTTCCGATCTTCCGACGGTGCGGCCGAACTATACATCGGGTCATTTTTCAAGTCTCGGGGGAATTTTTATCGCGTTGTGACGCATCCGGCCACACACGCCATATTTCTTCAACCATCCGATAGATTCTAAAACCTGGTTCTGAAAAATATTGTCATAACCAAAAAAACGAAATAAAATTAAAGCGAGACACCTAACGCAACGTTTGGTTCGCCCGGTTTCCGATCGCCGCAATTGCCATATATCGCATTGCGTCGTCTATTGTTCTCTCTTATTCCGCCCACTTTTTTCCACCCGCTCTCCCGTTCTGTCGCTCCTTCTCGTTCTATATCTCGTTTTTCTTTTTGCCGTCTCTCTTTAATCGGCCGCGTGCCGCCGACGGAAGGACGGTATGGCAATATGCGAAGCGAGCCCAAGTCCGTTTAATATCGTAGATCGAGGCACAAATGAATATTCATTAAACACATTTTTCCGATTTTAATTACATCCCCTAAGCGGATCTGGCTCGAGCTTACGCAGCACGTTTCTCCTGTTTCCCTCCTCGCGTTTTCGTTCTGTTTCCATCTCGGTCTCTCTTTCCCTGTACGTATCTCTTTCTTCTGTCTCGTTCTCTTTTTCTCTGAACCGCCTCTGCTGTTTTCCCTGCGAACTTTGCTATTCTCTCTCTCTCTCTCTCTTTCTATCTTTCGATCCGCGCGCTTTTTAATGAAATCCCTATGGTATAGGAGCAACGAACACCATTATTAATATCACCGGTCTATCTTTGAGCACAAAGAATTACTTTGTTATTAATTCCAATGTTCAGCCCCTTCTTCCACCATCACCGCAATGTTCGCGTCGCTGTCATACGAAATTGACATGTGGTAGTGTATTGTGTTGAAATATTTGCTTCGTCTTGACGACGCGCTTCGTGATATCACACACAGTCGAAATTTAATTTAAATACACAGAGCGCGGTTCTCGCGCTCACGAAAATCTCACGCACGCGCTTACTTCGGCCTTTTAATGTTTAATTGCGGCTCGGCTTTTTTAATGCGCTTTTATTAAAACATACGTACGCGCATAGCGAGCGTATTTTCTAGAATTCTTTTCTAGCCGAAAGAAAAAGTAAAAACTCTAATGTTTTACTTTGCGATCTTTGTCTACGGAAGACATACGTAATTAATTTATGAAAATGTACATCTCCAGTTTAAGATATATATGTATTTAAAAAAATCTCGGTAAGTAAAAATACAAAATGCGATCGGAAGCTCTTCTTGTTACGGCCATACACAGACTTCCTTAGGGCAGGCGGCTGTTTCACTCGCTCTGGATTTTTCTTTCTCTTTCTCTCTTTCTCTTCTTTCGGCTCCAGACACCCTCGAATTTTTCTTTATGCCCTACCTCCCCCTCCCACACGTCCTCACCCTTGTCGCGAATCGCGCACACATGACGCGATGGCGAACGGCGAATGTACGACGCATGCGCCCCGGCATATTTTTTCTTCTTTTACGACATCTCCCACCCCCCCATTCCGCCTCTTGTAAGGCGAGGGGTGGCTTGTGGCCGGGAGTACGGGTCGGCGAAGGAAGGGTGTTGCCACTGGCAACGCTAACGAGCTCCATGAGCGTCGTCAGATAGAGCAACACACCACTATGGTATCCTCGTGCCATCATCTCGTCTGCCTCCGCAGATTCCTGTCAAGTTCTAACATATACATCGGCACTATGTAGCAAATCTCAGAAAGTTATACGCTTGTAATATTATTGATTATATGTGTGATCAAAGGCGTTGAGGACATTAATCAAAAGGCGCATAATTTTAAGACTGTTTTTGGCCGATTATTGATTTCAATTGCGAAATTTTCTATTTTTAGAGAAATAAAAATTTGTACGTATAATTTAATAATTCTAATCAATAAATTACATACAGAAGAATATCAAACATATCAGACACTGTTCAAATAACAATTATACATATTTTACGTATTTTAAACCAAAGTAAACGTAGTTCTTTTTTTTCTCTATTTACAAAATATCTGATGCTGTAGGTAATTGTATCTTTAGTTCAAAATCCAAACAACATTTAATACGTCTTTAACAAATAAAACAGAAATAGAACACGAAAGAGGCAAGACTTTTATTTCAGCAGATTACACAAAAGAATGACGATTTTTTACTTTTGAGAAGATCACTGGAACAAGGTTCGCATCGTTAGGGATGAATCAGCGGGGGGTTTGTCGACCACGACGGACCGCGGAGGGTTGCCGCCGGAGTGGGAAGGCAATTACGTAATCAAGTAATTAGTCCCTGACCTCAGATAACAGGTTTCCTCGTAGAGTTCAACCGTCTCTATTTTCCTCGTAACTTCCTTCGAGTTCCTTTACTTTTGTGTTACATACCAACGTCTTTAATTCATCGGCAACTTTTATGTATATATAAAGTATAAATAAAGAGCAATAAGGAAAAGTCGATAAATATTTCTGTGCAATATTAGAAATATTATTCCAATCTCTATTAGAACAAATATTATTCGCGGTTTACTGTAATGTAATAATTACCTTTGAGTTATTGCCAAATAATTATTAAAAAAGCACATAAATAAAAACTTTAAGTTAGAAAAATTTATTCAAATAAAACTATTTGTCAATTTGTATTTGTGTCGTTGACATTTTATCTTTGACATACGTGTGCAAAATGCTTTGTGGCTTGTGATAATTTGTCGTTGAGTGTAGAAAACGTCACGGACGGTTTTTCGTCCACCGGAGAGTCACGAGGGCGAGGGTAACATTATGAGCGGCGAACTGATGTCGGCGAAGGCAGTCAGAGGAGGCCGAGCGAACCTTACTTATTGCTATATTTTAATATAACGACGGCATAAGAACGCCCCTCCCAAGCCGTAACGTTTATTCCGATGCCATCCACTCTCGTTCGTCTCCGTAATCCCTTTGCGGTTTCGCATTAATATTCCGCGCACAATGTACAAGCCGCCACGTGTATTAGTGCACGCTCGTGATATACGAAACACCTGCGGCGTGATCAATTTTATTCGGAATCGGCGAGCTCTCTTTGCAAGAAAAAAAAAATCATCGAACGCGCGTCGAAAGTTCACATTGCACGCGTTCTTCGTTTCGCGGACTGTTTAACATTTAAAAAAAGTTTTGCAAAGTTTTTAACACAGTACAAAGAAAAAACGAAACATATCTACGTCTTTGTTTTGTTAATTAATCGAATTACATGTAAGTAAAAGACAATTTAAAAAAAAAACCTGTACAATGAACTAAAAATCAACAGAAACTACAGTCGAAAACGCCACTAGAGTGTGCGAATGCTAAACAAATATGAATAAATAAATCTTGATTACGCTATTGATTTTCTACCGGCGTTTTTGCAAGATATGTATCCAGTTCTCTCTCTCTTTCTTTCAAGAGAGAAAGAGAGAAGGGAAAGGGAGATGCAAGTTCGGGATGAAAACAGAAGTCAGAGGAGAGTTGCGAAGAATGATCAACGAAATGTGAAACGAGTCACAGGCAACGGGATGTTCTCCCACGATTATTGTCAGTTATATACGTACATAAGGAACGCTTTTTTTCTTTTCTTTTTTTTTATTCCTCCTCTCTTTGTCTCCTCTTCTTTTTCCGTCTTCTTTCTATATCAGTCGACGCTCTTCTCACCGCCTTCATTACCCTTGACGGGTAATGCCGGCATGGATACAATAATGACCCCGCACAAAGTACAATATGATATTTTCTTTTGCTAAATTATTAGCATACCTCACTCTTCAGGTCTTTGCTTCACCGTAAGAAATCGACTCTCCTCTTTTTGCTTCTCTTTTCCCGCGAGTATTTAGTGTTTTCTATTCCACATTTAACGTACTGCTTTTTAAACGTTCGAAGATATGAATATCGTTATGCGTTTCAATTGTCTCGTTTGTGTAAAAATTTATTAGAAAAAAATTTTATCTCGAATAACTTTGATACCTTGAAAAATAAAAACGACATCCTTAGTTTTGCTCTACGGTCTAAAAATAAAAAAACAAAATTTCATTAAATTTCGAGTGTAAGATACGTTTTCAGGAAGATTCGGGCGGAGTTCACGATCATAGGATCAATGACGTGAATATCATCTGATGACGGAGAAACGCGAGCGCGCGCGCTCGCAAAGCGATAAGAACGTTTTCCATTGCCGTAATATTTGCCGGATCTCGGGGGTTATTTTCACAAGCGGACAATGACTGAGGCAATTCGCGCGGAAACTGGAGACACAAACAATCTGGCACGCTCGCGGAATGATAATGTTTTCGCTTCGCGGCCAACGCCGAAATGTAACGCTTTTAAATCCAATTCTCATAATGCACGCCGGCTGCGTATATCTCTCCATTCGGAGACTCCGATGTTTCGTCATTTCCTTGTCCGACCGATGGAAGAGATAAAAGAAGAACGATTCGCGGGCGCGAGAGATTTGCCGCAAGTGCATCTCTAAACAAATCTAGACCAAAGGGAGTGAATCTCACGTTTCGAAGAAGTTCGCTTGTCGCGTTGTCTCATTTTCTTTTCTTGATAATAAAAAAAAAGGAAATTGCAAAGCATGTATGCAAAGCGTGGGTCCTCTTTCAGTCGCATTGCCGGCGATTGAAACGCACCGAGAGACGCTCCATCCCCATGGAGAAGGCGTCGGAGAGATATTAGGGTTCCTCCACCTCTAAATGGAAACGTCCTTCCATTATTGGAAGGAAAGATCTTGAAAGAGAGATATCTGCTTTGTTTACGTCTGTTTGATGTATATATATATATTTAAAAAATGTGTATCCCATTTTTCTTATGTACCTAATATTAATTAACAATTTTTTTACAACGATTGTCCGAGAGTTTTCGTGCAAAAGAAAACTCTCTTACGTAATTAACATTCCTGAAGTCAATGCATACACTCGCTCAATATATAGTTTCGCAAATGCACACTTGTGCAAGCGCGAAACACGTACGCACATACACAAAGAGTCATACCCTATGAAATAGTCCCCTATGCCGGCTTATTGATCAGATCACAAGTCGTTGGAACATGCTACCCAATTCCGACCACCACACCCACCGCCCACTCTTCAGGAACGAGGCATTTTTATTCGTGCACAGTCTCACCCTCGTCGCTCCTTCCATCTCGCCTCACCTCATCGCACCTCCCTTCTCTCCGTGCAAACCCCTCGCGCGGGGACATTAGGGGTTGGCAAAATCATGGGAGCGCCATTTTTTATTCCACTTTGAACTGCGTCAAAGAATAGCAGCGGGCAAAATCATTAATAATAAACTGCAATGTTACATCTGAAAGAGAAAGAGAAAAAAGAGAGAGAAAGAAAAGTATGTTTTGCAATGTGAAGAAATGAAACGGTATTCAAACATTAATAAGATATTTATAAACGAAGAGTTTGTTGTTACAAAAGTGCGTATATGTGTATCCCTTTTGTGAATTGGTAATCTAGTTAAATTTTAAATCTCGATCTTTGATCGATTTCAAAGATATTTACTGTTTTGTTCTATATATATTTATAACATGTACATATATTTATAACGCGCCACCCTCCCTTCTTCCTTTCCCTCTATTTATTCAAGCAGTTCTCGTGCTCGGTCAGGAGCTCGAGGGTGAATTCAGCGTTGTGTTGCTGCTGTTACCGAAGGAAGAGGACTTTCGATGTTTCGCCGGAGAAGGCCGGAGCGAAAAACCAAGCGGGACGGAGAATGACTAGTAGGGAGTTGGTTAAATAAGGAACAAAAATAAATAGGAAGAGAAGAAAAGAGCTCGTTAGGGGGTCTCCTTGCGAGAGTTTCCGAGTACTCAAAAACTATCCAACCAAACCCTCCCTATTTTGCATCCCGCTCTCTCTCTCTCTCTCTCTCTCTCTCTCTCTTTCCTCTTCTCTTCTTTCCTTCTTCCGATGCGTCTCTTTCTGTATCGCGCGCGTATATAGTTTCCACGTTGCGACTTTTCGATCTTGTTTCACGACGAGAATGGCGACGACAAAGCACACAATCAATAGTTGATCCGCGTAGTGAGTAACATAAGACAAATTTTAATAAGATTAATTTAATAAAAGACTGATGTAATATAAAAAACGCTGAATATTTATTATACAAAAATCGTTCGAAGATATATCACGTTTCAATTTGCAATCTTTACGCTAGCAAGCTTTTTTTTTTAACCTGTACATTACTCGATATATACGATGGTACAACTACCTATCAAAAAGTAAGGAAGCGAGTGAGGGGCGCAACGACGATACGGCTACTGACGTTGACATTGCATTAAAGACGCGAATGGATTGTTATTAAGAAGGGTTCTTTCGTTCGTCGCGTCCTTTCAGTTGCTCAAAACTGTCGAAATCGCGACACCGGTAATCGCTACTGGCTCTATGTTAAATATTAACGGAGTAATTTCTTCGTAAGATAGCTGGTCCATTTCCGTTGACCAAAGCGCGGTCAATCCTTTCATCAAAAAAGACAGGAAGGAAAGAAGGAAGGAAGGAAGGAAGGAAGGAAAATAGGAAGGAAGCAAGCATCCAAGATCGTCACCCTCAATGAAAGGGTAGGGCAGTTTCTGTCGAGGGCTTTCGCAAGTTAACGGGGTTTCGCTATTCCCCAAGTTGGAACATGCAGGTGGACGGGGGAGGTCGGAAGGGACGGTTTAGCGAGTTACGAGCAATTGCCCACCGCCATTCTGCGCCGTCGCTTCGTTCTTTAACCGTCTGGCCCTTTCTGCCCATCGCCGGGATCCCTTTCTACCTCCTTGCATGAAGGGTAGCGCTCGATAGGAACCGGGAAAATTGCGTGATTAACCGAAACCGTCTCCCGGGCTCATCAACACGCTTCTGCGACCACAAGGATCCCGGGCTCTGCCTACGAGCTATGTGGTCGCCGTTCTAAAAGACGGGAGATCTCTTTCGATGCTCTCTTTCTCTCCTTTTCTATGTTTTCCGGTGGGGTGGACTTGGTCGTTTGTAAATCGTCCAATCGTCGTCGGCGGACCGCACATCGTGTTCCTGGTTTTATTGCCGGCGACGTAACTTATTGGCCGACCACTGAAGATTGTTGTGGGATTAAGGGGCTGGTAATCTACCGCGCTCTTTTTACAATGTCGAAGTGCGGTGCGAATAATACGGCTATCGCTTCAAATTCATTTCGAGTATTTCGGATAATTTCCTTTGCAACTACAGATCGTATGTATGTTCTAAACGTGCTTGTTTCTTATATACATATATATGATATACATATAATGTACTTATAAATATATTAAAATAATCTCTCTAAATTTTTTGGAGTGAGATCTCATTCTTTTGGAGTGAAATGTCATTCCAAGCAATCATGAAAATACTGCCAGTCGAAAAGAGTGAACTTCCACTTTTCGAAAGAAGTGAAATTATTCACTCTTTCTTTAGATTACCAAATACCTTAACCTCTATCGTATCTTTTTGATTTTACTTATATACAAGTATAAACCGACTTATCTCTGGTGGATTCATTGTCGTATTTATTTGTTCACATCAACATTTGTAAAATTTACAATATAAATTTAAATACGTCGCTTATATGTTAAGCGACGTATAAGCAGCCACTTTAACGCCGATACTGACACAAACAAGAAGGCGATTTCACTTTAAGTTGGAGTGAAGTTTGGCACTCTTCACTTTGGAGTGAACATTTGGCACACTTCACTTTAAAACTAAGAGTCAAATTTTTCACCCTTTGTCTTAGAGTATATAAATTTACTCTATTGAAGTGAATATTGACTTCACATAAAGTGAACTAGTCAGTGACTCTATGATTAGAGTAAAAATAAGCCGGATTTTCACTCCA